>JAASGW010000289.1:0-35799 GCA_023334395.1 Phytopythium sindhum
AATATCTACGACATTAAGGCCAACCCGAGCGTCGTCTCCAACTGGAACTTCAAGGGCGTCACCGTCTCCGGCGGCAAGGGCACTTGTAGCGGACAGCCCAGCAACATCGCCTGCTAAGCAATAGTCATGCATTGGCAAACAACTGCGTGAGGAGCACTGATCGTTGACTCTTTCAGCAATGAAAGATATGGATGTAATACAAGGAATGTACAGGTTGCTTATGATGACTTGGCTGCTCGTTGAGTTTATTATGCATTATGGTCGAGGCGGCCAACTTACTGGCGACGCGACACCCGTCCACGGCATGCAGGGATGCAAGTTAGTCTGCACGGCGTGGTGGGGTGATGGTTGCGGGTCCGGGAAACATGCAGTCGTATAAATGAGAGAGATCGGGGCGGGCTCTACTGCGCGCTCTGCGCCGCCGCGAGCGCCTTCTCAAAATCGTGCCAGATGATCTCGACGTCTTCGAGGCCGATGGAGATCCGGATCAGGTTGCGGTCCACACCGCACGACTCGACGAAGTCGAGCTCGACATAGTGCGCTAGCAGCGCGTACGGACACGTGAGCGTGAAGTTGGTGCCGAGACTGGGGCCCTTGGCGACATTCACTGTGTCGTAGAAGCTCTTGGCAGCCGGGAAGCCACCGTGAAGCAGAATCGAGAGGAGCGGGCCGTAGCGAGGTAGACCTTGCTCCTGCTTGGACTCGTTCAGGAACGGATCGTACAGATCGCTCGCGTTGCTGAACTGTGTGTAATAGATCTCCTTCACCATCGGGTGCGCTTTCAGACGCTGGGCGATTGCAGAGGCGTTCGCGTTGGTCTTCGCAATCCGCTGACGCAGATCCTTCGAGGACTCGAGTAGGGCCGTGGCGTCGTCCTCAAAGATGAACGAGTCCATCTCAGGAGACAGCGCTGACACCAGCTGTCTGTACATGTGGCCTTCAGGGTTCAGCACGAGGCTGCCACCCATGACGTTGCCGGCGCCGCAGAAGATCTTGGACAGGCTCGTCACGACAATGTCCGCCGTCTTGTACTTCATCGTGTTGACGTTGTAGGAGCCGATGGTGTCGTCGACCACAAGCGCCGTGCCGTTCTCATGTGCCAGCTTTGCCAGTCGGCGCAGGTCAGCCGTTGACAGCAGTGGGTTGCTCGGGAACTCGGTAAAGATGCCGAGGATCTTCTCGCGCGCGACGATCTCCTCAATCTCTTTCATGTCCTTCTCGCCCATGGTCGGGAAGAAGTAGACGCCCTTAGGACACCACTCGGTGCGCTGCAGGATCTTGAGTGTATCGACGTACGGGAAGCCGACGAGGATACTCTTGCTCTCTTGGCCGCGGAACTGGTTTAGCAGACGCACCGCCGCAAATATGGCGCCCATGCCCGTCGGGTAGAGCGCCACGCTCTTGCACGCCACCTCCGTCGCGGCTTCTCCTTCAAAGTACTGGGCGGCCACGCGCGCGCGCAGCTCCGCGTGGGCTGGAGTGCCGCGAACGTGGCACGGCTTGATCGGCGCCGTCTTCTCCGTCTTCTTGGCCTTGAGGACGTCCAGAAGGCGGTGCGCCTGACGGGACGACACGATCTCGCCCGAGTGCTGCCAGAACTGCTTGGCCGTCGTGAAGATGGTCGACGGGAAGCGCACGGCGAACACGAGCTGCTCCACGTGGTGCACCGTGACCTGGTCGAGTGAGACGGCATCCTTGTTGCTGTCGACCAGGAAGTGCTGCAGCCGCGTGGCCGGCGCCTCGGAGGGCACCACCATGACCGCCCAGGTCCCCGCGCTGTCGCTCCCGTCCGCCAGGTACTCGGCCAGGAGGAAGATCTCGAGCTCGCGCACCAGCGGGTGGCGAAAGAATCGCGGGTAGCCGCAGGCCATGACGTCCACGACCGCCGGATCGTTCTCTTCGTAGCCCACCACGTGCTCCCACTCGGGCATCGACACGCTGATCGCGTGCACGTCGCGCGGCGGCAGTGACTCGCCCAGCGGCTCGGAGATCAGCACCATCCGTTATCGACTCGGAAAATATATACAGGGGCTGACTATCGGGAAAGGACGCTGGAGACTTGCGTGGGAGCGGGCGGAAAGGAAAGTGATGCGCAAACGACCGCCGGCGCGAGTGTCAACGCGTTTTCAGCCAATCATAGAACGTTATGATGAATTTTAACCAATCCGCGACTGGAAGTGGACTAGTCGTTTGACTTTTCGACTTGTGGTCCGTTTCAAATGGGTTCGTAAAACGTTTACTTGTGAGAAGAACGACCGTTTGTAGCAGACTGTAGAGGGGAGAAGGCGCGCTGCTAGTTCTTGTGACTGGTCGCTGTTCCGCCGGTGCAGAAATGGAAGCGGCCACCATGGAAATGGAGGCGATGGGTGTGCGGCGGCGACTGTTGAGACGCTGAAGCATAGGTCTGCAGAGTGGCACCGAGTACGCTACTTGTAGAGTGTCATCGGCGACGTACCTGACCGCTGAGGTGATCGAGCGATGCACAACGAGGGCATGCAGCATGAGTCCCTGGCTGATGTGGTCCTGCTAAGTACGATGGAGGCGCTTGGTGTCCGCGTCATATCAGCGGCGCGGGTGTCGCGTATGACGCTCGTGGGATCGATGGGCGCCCTGTTGGCGGGCTTCAGTACTCGCTAGCGCCGTGGATTGGATGGGGTTCACCGATCCACGGTGGTACAGTAGGAGTTATGCTGCATGACGTGGCGTGGTGTCTTGAGGCTCTCGTGCTGATGTGGGGCGAGAGACACGCGCACGCTGCTCATTTGTCTCCTTCCAGTCTCCATTCCGAGATTTGACGCCGACTGCGCTGAAGATGGCGGCGGCGGCGGGGGACGTGGTGCGTAGACGCAGGTCCACCAAGGCGTTCGCACCCACGCCCGTGCCGAAGGAGACGCTCGCGGAACTGCTGCGCCTCATGCAGGTGCTGTGCGGTGAACCTGTCGCCGTCACTATACCTGTTGATCATTGCTGACGTTACCGCTCTGCTTTGCAGCGCGCGCCGTCCGCCTACAACATGCAGCCGTACGTGTGCGTCGTCGTGCGCGAGCAGAGCGACCGCGATCGCCTCGCCGAGGCCATGCTGCACGCCAACGGCCAGAAAGTCAAAGACGCGCCCGCCGTCGTCGTATTTGCGGCTGATACAGGTAGATAACACCCTTGTCCTGCTTCTCTGGCACAGCCCGACGCGTCTAACACTCCCTGTACCATGCAACCAGAGCCGAGCTGCAACGTGGAGCGCATCCAGCAGCTCAAGCGCGAGCACGGCGTCCCTCCGGCCAAGATCGTCAACATGCCGCGCGACGTCCAGCTCTTCTCTCGGCATGGTCTGGCCGCGGATGCGGACGCCCCGCTGAGCGCGCCGACAATCGCATGGGCCTTCAAGCAGACCACGTTCGCCGCGGCCACGCTGCTCTTCGCTGCCGAGGAGTTCGGGCTCGGTACTTGTCCAATGGAAGGGTTCGATGAGGCTCGCGTGCGCCAAGCGCTCGAGATCCCTGAGCGATATGGGATTCCTGTCATCGTTGCCGTCGGATACCCCAAGGAGGGCACTCAGTCTCACGCGACGCCTCGCCTGCCGCCGACTGAGGTCATCTTCGACGGCAAGTTCGGACGCTCGAGCGACAGCCTCTTCTCGCGCAACTAGTTCCACGTGAATGACTTTCATCACGGAATGCCAGTCAGTTCATTGGGCTTCTGTGGAGAGGTGAGCGCGCTTCAGTCGAGGAGTCGACGGCGATCTGGATAGACGGAGTGACGGCGTAATACGTAAAACACGTACGTGATATATTGCGCGTGTCTGAGACGGTGCTGATGCTTCAAATGATCGTGAATGAGTCGCTACCAACCGTGGATCTCCACTCGATGGCCGCGCAATACGATGAACTCACTGGGTTGGGATTGCGCGGCATGGATAGGTACATTGGATTGAATGTGCAGGGGAGCTTGGTCCGTCAATAGATAGACGTGCATGTGGAGCCATTCGCCGCCTCCATTCGCTCGATGGAAGTGCCGATCACTGCTTTCGAGGCTCGTAGAGCGTCTGAAGTTCATTCTTCAACTTTCTCTCGCCCAATGCCTTCCTCTTCAATCAGCTCACGACCCCAAGCCATGGCTCCAGGAGACGTCATCCGCAACCGTCGATCCGCCAAGGTGTTCGCGACCACTCCAGCGAAGGAGGAGACGCTCGCGGAAGTTTTGCGCCTCATGCAGGCACTGTATCGAGCATTTGGTCACATTCATCGCCTCGTTATCTGTGCTAACTCCGATGCTTATTATTCGTGATCAGCGCGCGCCGTCGGCCCTGAACATGCAGTCGTATGTGTGCGTCGTCGTGCGCGAGCAGAGAGACCGGGACCGACTCGCTGAGGCCATGCTGCACTCAAACGCCCAGAAGGTCAAGGATGCACCTGTTGTCGTCGTCATAGCGGCCGACACCGGTAAGCTGCTGTAGCCATTTTCGTTGTACCCAGCGTTCCTCATGTGTCTAACATATTGCTGCTGCACCAACAACTAGAGCCTGGCCTCAATGTGGAGTGGATCCAGGCACTCAAGCGCGAGTATGGCACCCCGTTGAACAAGGGCGTCAACATGCAGCGCGATGTGCGGTTGGTGTCTCACCACGGCTTGGACGATACCTCCAAGTCCCCCCTGGACGCACCAGCCATCGCATGGGCCTTCAAGCAGGCCACCTATGCGGCAGCGACGCTCCTGTATGCAGCGCAGGAGTTCGGACTCGTAACTTGCCTGATGGAGGGCTTCCACGAAACACGTCTGCGCCAAATCCTCGAGATCCCAGAGCGATATGCTATCCCAGTCGTCACGTGCCTCGGGTATGCGAAGGATGGCATTGAACCGCGCGAGACGCCTCGCCTTCCGCCCACTGAGGTCATCTTCGACGGCAAGTTCGGACGCCCAAGCGACAACATCTTTCCTCGGGACTGACCAACGATTCCTGCTGGTAGGAAGGAGTTCGTGTTATCGAGTTCATCCTGCTGCCCATACATATCGCTTTGGTCTTCGACGACAGAGGCTGTTCTGCGCCGTGCGAAGTGAATTCAAATGCAACAGCCACGCCGGTTCTCAATTCTGTACGCCGTTCGTTTCCTTCACTGCTCCCAAATTAGGCGCGCGACCAGCCCTTATTGCTCTCATAGGCTGAGCTAAAATTGCAGCTCGTGACAACATCGCCAGCGACGCTCCGTGCCAACTTGCTGGCTTAAGGACTTCCAGTGGGCGGGCGGATGCTGGCAGCTTTCCTGCGCACAGGTCTCTGATACTCAAGTGAACGAATCGAGGCGACAATGGACCTCGCCGCGCTGTGGAGTTATGAGAAGACCCGCGTCTCGATTGGTTTGACAGATTCTGCTGTGCAGTTCCATGGCCCTGGACGCAACCGCAAGAACTCTCACGCAGGCAGCGGCAACGCGAGCGCTAGTGACGTGGCCTTGTCTTCAACGTCAACATCAACGACTAGTACAGGGGCCAGCAGCAACAGCAATGCTAGTAGACGTCCGTCCAACGCCGGCCTAGCTGGTGTGCCATCCCGGAAGAAGACAATCTCCGGCATCGCAACGCGAGAAACGCTCTTCCGCAAGCTCATCGAAGAGAGTGCCTCACCCTCTTTTCCCTTCGCTCGGGAGGGGGCGGGGGCTGCGTCACATCCGCCCATCGCCAGTCTTTTTGACTGCAACGAGTTCTCTCAGGAATACGCTGATCGCGGCGCTCCTGCTTCTTCGACATCGACGCCAAGCGCTCAGGCGTCACCTGGTGGCGGCATGGGTACTAACGGGGCGTCGCGCGTTGGCAGCGCTGTGTCACCAACAGTGCGTCATCACCGACCGAGCGCGAGACCAGCAGTGTCCGCCCTGCCACAATCAACATTATCGCCGTTACAGCCAGCTTCGCCAGCCACACTCATGGCGACGAACCCGCAGTTGATCCCGCCGCGCAAGAACGCGCGCAAGCGGCTGGCAGCAGATCTGAGCGCCGCGGGGCACGCCTTCCGCCCGTACGTCGGTGACATGTTCAGCACGCGCGGCGACTACGTGGACGGCATGTTGTACATGTCCCGCATGAAGCGCAGCTATCAGGCCACATTCGGTGCTGGCGGTCGCTTCGCCTGGAACGACCTGTTGGCGTCAGCGCCCTATGCGCGTGGGAACATCAAGGAGGCACTCACTGACGCGCTTCTTGCTGCTTCGGGAGGTCGAATGGGTGGACGACACAGCGGATCCAACACCACAGCGGTCGCAGGTGGTGCGCAAGATGACGGGGAAGCTGGGAACGGAGACGAAAACAAGTTTGGAAAGGGCTCCATGGAGCAAAATGATGTGACACAGGTGGTTGCGGAGGATGACAGCGATTTTGATGAGGAGCAAGAGGAAGACTTGAGTGGGTTGGATCCAGCGCAAAGACAGCAGCGGCGGCGACGACAACGGTGTGCGCTGACGCTGAGCAACTGGAGTGCCAATCCGGACAACGCGAGGCTCATGGTGCAAGAGAACGTCGTGGAAGCGTTGATCCAGCTCTCTCGCTGCAACGGCGAGGACGACGACCGCATCACGCGGCTCCACTGCGTCACAACACTCATGAACCTGTCACACCTAGTGGAGCTGCGGGCTCCGATGATCGCTCAGGGTGCTGTGCAGACGCTGGCATCCCTTGTGGATGCGAGTGAGGACCGCATGTTGCGCACAGCGTGTGCTATCGCACTTTGTAACTTGTGCGGCGTCGAGGGAGCGGAAGAAGCGCTCGTGGCTCACGGAGCTGTCGGGGCGCTCGCGCTTTTGATCAACGAGCACCCGCGCGTCGCTCGCATCTGCCGTGGCGCGCTTTTCAACCTCACGTGCGTGTCTGCACCGTATCCAAAGATCGAGAACGTCCTCAAGGTGTTCGTGTCGTTCGCAGCTTCTCCACTTCCGCCAGTTGTACCCCCGGCGGCTAACGGACAGCGAATTAGCGCCTCCGGAGCCAACGACGTGACACAGGATGCCAACTTGGTCACGGCGCGAGCGCTTTGTAACCTTTCCTTGTTCAAACGATTGCGACTTCGACTATTAGAGGAAGGTGTCGTCGGATCCATCGGATCGCTCCTTCAACCTGGCGCGCCACTTGTTCAGGAGTTGTTGGCCCGTGTGATGCTCCATCTCGCGAGTCTACGCGCATGCCGAAGTGATTTGTTAGCGAAGGGAGCGCTCGGTGCGCTGGTTGCACTGACGGGTGGCGCGGCTGGGTCCCCATCGACCAAACTGCTCATTGCTGGTGCGCTGTGGCACCTCAGCAAGGAGGGCGAGCTCGCGCTTCGTATGGTCTCCGAGGGTCTGCTGCTGCTAGTGAACGAGCTCGCACGTGGAGAATCGTCAAGCAACAGTGCGACAGGTGATTCGTTGCTGGCAGTGTGTGCACACACGCTCTACAACGTATCATGCCGGGAAGATGCTCGCGTCAAACTGGTCGAGCGCGATGCCGTAGCGCTGCTGTCGTCGATTTCACGGCGCGTCACGACCTCTGACGTCCGTAAAATGTGCACGCTCGCACTGTGCAACTTGCTGAGTGTACAGCAGGCCGCGACCGAGATCCTCAAGACTGGCGCTGTCGCCGAGCTTATTGCGCTCAGCAGCGCGCCTGCTATGGCGGTGATGACTCCACAGTCACTCGCAACGCGACGATTGTTTGCCCGAGCGCTTCACGGACTGTGCGACCGCCCAACAACACGCGTGGCGGTGTTAGATGCTGGTGTCGTGCCCGCCCTGCTCTTCCTAAGCGGGGTCCATGAGGAAAGCGACGCTGAAGTGGATCAAAACGTCCCTCATGGCCAGCACTACCACCAACTACGCATCGAGGTGCGCGCGAGGTGTACGGCAGCGCTCGCAAGTCTGGCGGCAGACTCACGAACGGCTCCAACCGTCTGTACACCTGACGTTGTCGCGTGTGTGGCACGCATTTTGGCTCGCGAACGCGGTAACGTGGCGATTGAGCGCTTCTGCTGCGCATGTCTGAGTCTGTTGTGCCGTGATGAGGCCTGCGCACAGCTCGTAGTCGCCAACAACGAAGCAACTGCACAAACGACTAGTAGTGCGCTTGCAACGATCCTCGCAACGTGCGTTGAGTCCAAAGACCTTGAGACCAAGGCCTCCGGGTGCCAAGTTCTCGCAAGTACCTCGTGCCACGCTAGTTGCGGTGCTGCACTACTCCGCACCGGCACAGTCTCCGTCCTCGCGGCTCTCGCAGCCGTCAAAGAGCGCGACCCGGCGATCTCTCGCTGCTGTGCGGTGACGCTCGCGAACCTATCGGCTGAGCCTGCGGTCCGGCCTGTCCTTGTCGCTGCTGGTGCGGTCGCACTACTCTCACGACTGAGCAACTCGTACAGCGAAGACTCCCAACGCGATTGTGCGGCGGTGCTGTGCAACTTGTCGTGCATTCCTGGAGGTGAAGAGGCTCTGACGCGAGAAGGAGCAGTCCGAGCGCTGCTCATGATCGCCATGGTACGTGCAGTCAGCTCGGAAACAAAGAACACGTGTCTGCGCGCTCTGCTAAACCTGCTGAACGCCGAGACGATCAAGGGGATGGTGGCGCAAGAAGGCATCATCAAGGTCCTGCCAGCGTTTGCAACGATCGCTCCTCCCGCCCTCGTGTCTCTCATGTTCAGTAAACTGCTGCGGCACCCAGTCGGTCGCAACGCTTTGTGCTCCGAGCGCCGAGCGCTCCAATCGTTGTTTGAGCTTATTCAATCAAATGAAAGCAGTAGCGGCGGCAAAACGGGCGATAACAGTGGAGAAGCCGGCCATACAGAGTCGGACGCTGAGCTCGCGTGCAACTTGACAAATCTGCATGAAAGCTTGATCAGCGAGCTTGTGTTCTATGAAAATTCGCGGGTGCTCAGCGTGCAAGTTGGGATCGTCGATGCGCTCAACAAGGTGGCCGCGGAACAGCTTAGGAAGCTCAAGCACGAGGAGTCCAACTCAAATGAGCAAGACCAACCTCAAGGAGCGGTAGGTACAACAAACTGCCGCACGCTCACGCTCGCGACTGCCATGTTCACGTTGGCAAAGCACAACGAGACTCGCCGCGTGCTTGCAGCAGCACCGGACAGTCTATCGACACTTGTGCGCTTTCTCTCACCACATATCCCGAGAAGCGACTGCAGAGACGCAAAGTGCGCTGGCGTTTCGGCATCGACACTCTGTGTGTTGAGCTGGCACGATGAGACACAGGGGCAGATCGCGACGGCAGCGGCCACAAGCGCTCTGGTCCAGCTCCTCCATGCTGCGTCGGCGCCTTCAGCCCGTTTTCCGGCGTACTACCCGCCGCCAACGCTCAAGACGTGCGTGCTGACGCTGTGCTGCCTCGCAAACCACGCCGAGTTACTAGAAAATATGCTCACTGAGGGCATCATCGGATCTCTGCACGGGATTCTAGTCGCTGGAGTGCTGCAGATGCAAGACGACGCGCGGGTTCCTGTCCCGGCGGTGTGCGCATCCGACGCCGAGTTTGTCGCGCTTGTGTGCATTTTGCTTCGACATTTGAGCCAAGTTCCAGGATTTATCGCCGCTCGGACGCCGTCGTTGGCGCACGCATCCAACCAGCAGCTTGTGGAGTTGTTCTGCGCGGTGACCGAGCTGGCAGACGCGAATGGAGATGTCGAATCATGCCTCGACTGCGCCGATGCGTTTTGCAGCATCGTGTTTAGCGTTCCGACGTCGAGTAGTACGTCACCCATGCGAAAAGCCACGACAAGTAGCAAAGCTGCCCCTCCTGTTTTGGTCACTGTACCAGTTGTTGCGAGCGTCGCGCGGCTCATGAAAGCAGAGCAGCGACCAGAGACGCGCTGGCGCTGTTGCGCATGCCTCTGGGCTCTATCGAGCACCCCTGAACATCGCAGTCCGCTAGTGCAGCTCGGTGTGACCAAATTGCTTGTTGCGGAGACAATTCGCGCAGCGGAAGGGATGAACCTGAACACGCTTCAGTGCTGCGCTGGCGCACTCTGCAACCTCACGCTTGGCCAGCCAACCCCGAACAACGCTGTGCGAGATGGTACAGCAGCAACCATGGTTGCTGAGGGTGCCGTGCCGGCGCTGATCGCGCTCGGTAAGCTCGAGTCGGGCACTGTGCGCGAGTTCTGCACAATCGCACTGTCTAATCTGTCGGGTCCATCGCCGACAGTCGAGGCTGGCGCCGTCGCCGCGCTGCTCACACTCTCCCTTGGTGGCTTGTCTCCAGCCAACGGTTCAGTAGGTCCAGTGAGTGACAAGCGACAGCTGGCGGCTGGCGCATCGCAATCGACGCCGTCGGCATCACTGCCACCTAGCATGGTGTTGCCTTGTCGCCCGCCGCTTGTCTGTGGCGAGCGCCACAAGCAATTTTCGTCACTTCTGCCAGATTTTGAGCCTGGAACTCCCGCTGACGTCCTTCATGCGCTACATGAGCGCAAGTTTGAGTCAGAGCTGGCAGCAAGCGCTCCGCCACCGCCTCGGCTGCCCGCTTTTTCAGCCGTTGAGTTCGCCGTCGCGTCAGATGGCGACGTTGGAGACGAGCGTCAAACCGGGAGCGCCCAAGTTCACCGGTCGTCTGATGGCCACACGGATCAGCGACCAGCAACACCTCAGCCCAACAACAACACCGTTGGCGGTGCGGATGACGACAACGGGCTGCCTGTCATGCCGCAGATCAAAGTTTTTCCGAAAGTCGATCCAGCTGAGAGTTTGCTCTCCATCAGCGATAGTGGCGATGCCAATGCTGGCGATGACGGTGGCCCTGCGGATTCGGCTAGCATTAAACGTCGAGGGCTCTTTGGCGGGAACCAAGACGAAGACAGCAATGACGACGCACTGCAGCAACCAACGCGGATCGTGGCGGAGCAGAATGCGATACCCACCATCGACGAGGACACGACAAGCAGCGCGAGAGATGAGGTTGCGCCGATGAAATCAACGTCCTCAGCTCTCAGTGACTCGTCTCAGCCGGCGTTGTCCTCTTCGTCATCGCTCGCGCGGGTGGTGGGCAAAAAGACACAGACACTGGCGGCCACCAAGAAGCTCAAAGATAAGATGCAGAACGCACGCGCTCGCAAACTGCTCGCAGTCTCTGGATCACTGCCGAGTTTGTCGATCAGCCAGCGCGGCACCAACTCCATTACCAGTACGAGCACTGACGTCCAGAAACGCGTGTCGCTCCAAAGCGGTCTAGGCGGCGGAAGTGACCGGGTATCAGCGCTGCTTGCTTCGTCCGCAATGTCTAGTAAGTCCGCGTGGCTTGGTGATGGTTCGACCGACGACCAGAACCAGCCGCGAGCAGAAGATGAACACGCCGACTGCGGTCCGAGTGCTGAAGACGATAATGACGACGAGCTGGAGCGAGAGAAGGAGGCACGCGCGGCGATTTCCGCTGCTGCGATCGCTGCGCGACTGTATAACGCGACGCCCAGTGCCTTAACGAGCGTTCCGACTGTCGAGGAGATTCAGCGACGAGCGAGGACGCTCGGGCTGTGGAGTTGACCCCATGAATAAATTGAATAGCGGTTGCTGAACTCGAAGACCATCGACTGATGCTCTAACAGCTTCAAACACTTTTACCAAGCATTTGAATTGGCTATTCGAGTGTGCATTGACCTGACCACCTTCAAGTTGAAGAGGGCTTCAGCTTCGCACAGGTTTTGTCACGACGGCAGTTTGGGAGTGATGGGCAAATTGGGCTTTTGACGGGTTTTGCTGTGCTGCTGATTTTCTAAACGCATTGTGCGAAAGATCTTTGAAAGTGCACCTTCTTCTGATAAATGCTACGCTTGTCAACTCATTGCCAATCCAACGTGAGGTGATGATGCGCGCTCGTTCGCCGTCGAGCCCAAGCATGTTCTCGCTCGGTCTCCTTCCTTAGCACACGGTGGAAAACCCTGACGAGGAAGGCGCCAACGGAACGAGCACGAGCGCGGCCCTGAAGCTGTCGGAGCACGGGTGTCGTAGAACGAAGTGCCAGGTGGCGCTGCAGCACCATAGCGCAGAGGCGAGAGCGTCCACGTGCTGGTGATAGCGACGGCTAGCGAGTGCTTGAGCAATGGCGAATATCTACGAAGACGTCGAGTATGATTCGAGTGCCGGCTCTCAGGTTTCTCCCGAATGGCGTATGGCCTGCGACGAGGTAACGTTCGACGTGTGGAAGCCTGTCGGCGAAGGAGGCTTCGGAAGGTTGTACCTTGGCTCGTGGCTCAACTCGACGGTGGTCGTGAAGACTCTCATTCTTGGCGGCCCGACTGGATCAAGAGGCTCCTTTTACAGCGACTATGCGTCGATGCGGCCGGCAAACACTGCAAGGTTCCAGACGGAGACGGAGCAACGAGCGGAACTTGTGCAGCTGTTCAAGCGCGAGGCGGACGTTTGGTTCCGGCTGAACCACCCACACGTTGTGCGCTTTTTGGTGCCTGCGACATTGGCTCTCCGGCCATGTTCGTGTGCGAGTACGCAACCAACGGCTCGCTAGACACGTACTTGAAGGCGCACCCAGACCAGCTCTGGCGGAAGCTTCATGAGGCGGCACTCGGAGTGCAATACCTTCACCAGCGCGGCATCATTCACGGTGACTTGAAGTGTAACAACGTGGTAGTTGGCAGCGACGTGAAGGTAAAGGTGACATACTTTGGACTCAGCTCGGCACAAAAGGGTGACCGGGTCGTGCAGATCTCTGGAGCTACGCAATGGGTAGCACCAGAATGTCTGGGGAGCGACGGTGTGCTGCCAACGATGGAGTCCGACATTTTCTCCTTGGGCATGTGCATCATCGAAGCCATGCTCGTGGTATAGAACCAGTTGCGAGGTAGGGACTCGACGAAATTCCCGCCGTATCCGTGGGGCAAGCTGGACGCGCTCGTCATTAAAGTTCGCGTCAAGATGAAGCGCGAGCTTCCACACCGCCCAGACATCTGCACCGACGACCAGTGGAAGCTGGTGCGGAAGATGTGCGCATTCGAGCCTGGCAAGCAGATCAACATCGACACCGTTCTCTTCATGATCGAGCGTTTTGCTGCCGAAGAAAGCTCATCCAAGCAGCAGGTGGAGCTGGATAGCGAACGCTTACTGGCTCTTGATGCGTACGAAGGTGGCGAGTTGGCCAACGTTTGGGTCGAACTTCGTGGTCAAATGAACCGATTCGCTCCTGGCTCCATCCAATAAGTGGTTCACCAGCTCGAAGTTATTCACGCCCACCTGCAACAATCAAGGCATCCCTGGCGCTTGATTAAGCGGTTCCACCGACTTCTCAAAGATGTTCTCCAAGCGAGCGATGATGACTTCGCGCAGTACCGGGTGTTGGATCTTGCAAAACCCCATTCGACACTCGTCGGCAGCTCCCTGAGCCGGAGCATTGAGGAGATATGGGGAATACTCGGCCTTGAACATGACAGAGTAGCATTGAGCGAAGGGCTCCGGTCACAAATCGCTCTAATGTTGGCCGAACACCCTCGCACGTGGATGCTGTCGAAAGAGATTGGGTTGGAGAGCCAACGCCGACACTTTGTCGATTTTCTGAGAATGGAGCTCACGGTGCATCGGGACCGCTACTCTTCGGGTCAGTTGCGTGTGATGATGGACGCGGCAGATACGATTGCCAACCGCACAGTGTTGACCACGACACCGAGGTGGTTTATCCCGTCGTACGAGTTGGATATCGGCCGCTGGTCTCGCATTGCTGAAGGCGCCTTCGGACGAATATATCGCGCCAAGTGGCTTGGCTCGGTGGTGGTGGTAAAAGAGCTGACATTCTCGCTCTTAAAGCCACCTTCTGTCGACTCCGACGGCTTCTCAGATTCAGATGGCGACAAGCCTTCGGCCAACTCGGATAGCGGTGACCCCGAAGAGCTCAATTTGTTCATTCACGAAGTCGAAATCTGGTTTCGCCTCAGCCATCCCCATGTTGTTCGTCTCTACGGCGCCTGCCACATTGGAACGCCGGTGTTCGTGTGTGAATACACTGCCAATGGATCGCTGGATAATCATCTGATGAAGCATCCGAAGCGGATATGGACGAAACTTCATGAGACCGCGCTTGGCGTGCAGTATCTGCACCAGCGTGGTATTATCCACGGTGATTTGAAGTGCAACAACATCGTCATCGCAAGTGATGGCGCCGCCAAGGTGACGGATTTCGGGATGAGCGCGCCAAGTGACTCGTACAAGGATAGCTCGCTGTTTTCGGCGGCGTGGCAGTGGATGGCCCCAGAGAGCTTGAAAGGCGAGGGGCGTGTCTTCGGGTCTGATATATATTCGCTCGGGATGTGTGTTGTCGAGGCGTTGCGGGTTGTCACTGGCACGAGCCAGAACATGGCGGCGCGCGAGTACTCGCATTTACCGTGGGGAAGGCTTGAAGACCAAGCGGTGAAAGTTCATGTGACAGTGTACAAGCGGTTGCCAGTGCGACCCGCGGTGTGCACGGACGCACAATGGGCGTTTGTGGAGAAGATGTGCCAGCACTCCCAACGACCGCATTGGTATAGACGCCGTCGCGGAAGAGCTCAAGCGGTTTGCGGACGCTCGTTGGAGCGAGAGCTCTCAAGCTATCGCGGCCGCCTCTGAGAATCGCTCTGATACCGTCAAGATCGCCAGTTCAAAGTCCCATTCAACAGCCAGTGGGTGTCCGGGATGCGGCTCTGTCATGCCGCGTTCGTACCGCTTCTGCGGGAACTGCGGTCTTTCGTTGCAACCTTCGGCCTCGGCGGGTGGTGGTGCCATCGCGGCTTGACGTGCGTATCTTGATACAGTCGGATAAGTGTTGTTGTCGAAGAGATAAGCGAAGAGATCTCCATTCACATGCTCAAGGACAACGAGTCGTTGTCAACGACTGATGAAAGTTCACTTGAATCCACGTGTGGCTCTCCTGTTTTGCCCTCCACCTCCCAACCTCACCCATTTTTGACTACAGTTGATACCTAACAGGAAAACTAAATCAACGGCGAATTCTTCCCGCATCAACAGTGCTCGTGATGATACGGTGCTCGCCTTCCGGATCAGGGCGGCCAGTGAGCGCTCCTCCTCATTCTTTTCTTCGCAGAATCGGCCCCGAGGCTTTGGCAGTTCCTTGGACTCGCCCCCGCCATTACTGGCGTCGGTAAGCTGTCCTGAGCTGGACGAGTTGGCTGCGCGGCCGCTGGCGATGAACGTCGCGGATGATCTGACTGCGCGCTCTTGTTGACCCTGCAGGATCGGAAGATCAGCAAGGCGAGCAGCAATGGACCCCACCACCAAGGACAAAATCAAGTCGCGGCTGAATCGACTGAAAACCAAGCGGGCAGAGCAACTGCGAAACGATTTTCCATTCTGCTCTCGTTTGAGTGACCGCTTGGCCAAGCTCTACCGCGTGCTGAGTAGCCTGGAGGAAGTGGGACGTGACTCGACCGCCTTGGACTTCGTCGATCTGTTCAGCTTGTTCTATCGGGCCATGCAGTGTCAGTTTCACTACACCGCCGTGCTTTATCGTCTTGCAACAAATGCCCTCCTCGTCCGTCAAGTGTACCAGACAATGCTCAGATCAACTGCATCTATGAGCGCCTTGGTCTCTCTGAGGACCCGTTGCTATCGCAAGACTGGCTCAACAATTGGGATGAAGATCTCAAGCAGCAAGAAGACTGGTTGAATGATCGACTCGACTGGTATTCCGACTCTGTTCTTTTGAACGAACTTCACCGGCCGAATCAGCTCAAGGTGTTGTTCATCCTTTGGGAGATCGAGCTTCTTCATGTGGGCAAGACCGCGTCTGGCTCAACCGATTCTGTTGCCGTTTCTGACGGAATGGTCCACCTGATCAAGACGACCCAGAGCCGCATGGAATGTATACTCGACTTCCAGCCTGGTGCTTGTTGCGCTTGGTATATTCGCTCACAAGAAGTTGACCGGACGCCGGGGACGGCAATCGACATCTCGTGCGGGACTCTTTGCCGTGGCATCTGGCTCAATCAGCGGGCGTGTGCCAAGACTGACGCCTCAATCGTTCGTTTGGACAAAGATCGCTCCCTCAAGATTGATGATACCGAGTTTCCCAATCAGATAAAGTTGCTGCTTGGTCTCCACGATCCTGGCATCCTCCGCGCGTATGGCGCAAACCACATTTCCAGCCCCACTTTCTTTGTCTGCGAGCCTGTTGACCCCCGCACTCTCCAGGATTTTTTTGAGGACGGAAGCAAGCGCGCCCAACTGTGGACGATTTTCTCCAAAGTTGCGATGGCGTTGAAGAATTTGCACGAGCGCCGCCTTGCTTGTGGTGGATTACGAGGCAGCGACATCCTCCTGACCAACGAGCGAGCAGTCAAGCTATTACCGTTCGTGGCCGTGGTGGAACATGACAAGTCACAGTCGCGAAGCTCCGTGAAAGAGGGGAGCCACGAACGCTGGAAGGCGCCGGAGGAACTCATGTATGCTGATACCAGTACAGCCCCTGACCCGTTCAAGGTTGACGTGTATGTGCTCGGGCTCTGCATCATTGAGTCGGGTGTAGGTGTAGTCCCGTTCGGTACGATGGACGACGAAGGAGTCATGAAGGCCAAGATTGAGGGAGCTCCAATGTATCGGTCGGACGGGTTCAGCGATGACGAGTGGCAATTCATAACTTGCGTGACCGCCCACGATCCGGACGAACGCCCAACACTCGAGGAAATTATCCTGAAGATTGATCAGCTGACAGCTGATCGGCACTGCCCGGATTGTGGCAGCGGCGTGCCAACATCCCATCGCTTCTGCGGCAACTGTGGCACGAAACTAGACCTAGCTGCTGACGCTGATGCGGACGCAGCATGCCGCGGTGCAGATCTGGGGCGTTAATAGTGCTGTACGTGACGCTTTTGAGGCAACGAGATGCATTCGATCCCACCTTGTCAGTGACGGCAACGAGTTAATGTCGTGTATCCAACCAAGATCACCAAAACCAACACCATAGTTTCACGATGAAGTCTTGATGTGCACTGTAGAAAGAAGCTTATCAATCTTTGCGCTCACTCCGACCTGACTCTTTCTCGACCGACTTCATTTAAAAGCGACGGTAGCTGGCTGGCGAGCGACGGCGCGCCCACTGCGCCTCATGCTTGGCCCAGTGCGACCACTGGAGTTCAGCCAACGTGGCAGCGATCAGCTGCGTGAGCTTGTCGTCCGTCGTGACCTTCTCCTTCTCGGCCTTGTCAGCGTCCTGAAGCTTACGCAGACGCTGAAGCGACAAGCCGAGCGCCTCGTAATGACGGTCGTGCAACAGCACAACATGCACGTACGGAGTCGTCTCCACGTCAGCCCACTTTTGAAGCGCGGCATACGCCTGGAGAAACTGCTCCCACTTCTTGTCATCGCCCAAAGCGCGCGCCTTGCGCGCCAGCGCATCGATCAGGATGCTCTTCTGCTGCTCCTTCTCTTTCTGAAGCTTCTTTTGCGCTGCAGGCTCGTCGCCCGGAACCTGCCGCGTTCCAAAGAAGATCGCCAGCTCGTCCTCATTGATCAGCGCTAGCACAGCGTCCGCCGCAGCGATCACTTTCGATAGGGACAACATGCGATCAGCCTCCGCATCAACGTGGTGAAGCTTCGCCTGCACGACAGGCAAGTGCGCCGGGTACTCCTTCGCAAGCCGCTCCCACGCCGGGATGAACTCCTTCTTCCCGATCAACTTAGTCGTCCGCGCAAGCAGCAAGTCACGAACAGCCTCCTTCGCGAGCTCCTCCTCGTCGCGCTCGTCCTTGGGCTCTTCCAGCTCCGGCTCCTTCTGCGGACTCGGTGCCGGCGGGATCACATACGAGATTTCGAAGCCTCCAGGACGGCGTCCACTTCTGTAAATATCAACAATTCATACAACCGTCAGCTATGCCGTACTCACCCCGCTCGCAATCAGTTAGCTCCCAAGCTGCTCGCGGCTTACCCCTTGATCGCGCCGTTCTTGGCACCGAAGTGGATCTTTCCCTTGATCAAATCGCCAGGCGTTGCTCCCGATGGAAGCTTGTCGAACGCAGGCTCGCCGATGAAGAGCGGGACGTACTTGTTCGTGAACAAGTTTTTCTTGTCGACCTTCTTGCCGCCAAGCGCAGCATCGTCTTGGTGTCCATAGACGGGCGCCGTGACCTCCTTGATGTCATGCTCCAAGAGCAGAACCATGTTTTTCAGGCGTTCCAGCTTGGACACGTCCTCGTGGCGCACTTGGGTGCGAACGACGTACGACCCCTTCTTCAGCGAGATCGAATCGCCCAGTGCATCGGAGGCTCCAATGTATTGCTTCTTCTCATCGAAGATCATCGACATTTGCGCCTCAAACGGCGACTCGTACAGACGGCCGTTGAGGAGAGGGAAGCGAGGCACGACCTTGCCCGCGTCCTTCTTCGTGACAGGGTACGTGAGAACAAGCTGGTACACCTGGCGCTTGTCCACAAACTGGTCACGGCTGCTGCTCAGAGGCGAAATCTCCGCGGACTTCGGGCGGATGCGCTGCACGTACTTGTTGAAGCTGACTTCGGGCGTCAGCACTTCGTTCTGGATCAAACTCGAGACGAGGACCTTGTGAGACTCTTCACCACCGGCGATTTGGATGTTCGCTTGGTCGGGCACGATGCCGTGGAATCGGATCTCGATTTGGACGATAGAGTCACCCAAAGCACTCCAGAATTGCGCCAGGCAGAACTCCGTCGTCAGACCACCCAGTAGATCGAAGCTGTAAGTGACTTCCTCACCCGGGCGCAAGAGAAACGCCTTGGTGAAAGCCGAATTGCTCTGGCGAACGAACGGCTGGAACTGGAGCGCATCAAACATGTAGAGTTTTCCGGACGCGTTCGACTCGGTTTCACGATCGACGTCACTTCCAGCAGGAGCCCGAGAGAAAACAATGTCCGCCCACGTCGTCCCAACCGGAGGAGTGACAAAGCGGCGAGAGATGCTACCTGGCTGGAAAGTCTTCTTGTAAAGCACTACCGAACCAAGCGACTCGGGCTTGATCACAGTCACAGGAATCGTGAACAGCGGTCCACGGCCTTCATTGCTCGTGTCGTACGCCAGGATCTCGCCGTAGTTCTCGCCAGCCGGCAAATGCTTTGTCTGCACGAACACCTTGAAGACCCTTCCTCCAGTCATGAGTGCCAAGCTGCGGCCCACATCAATCCAGCGTGCGGACGGGGCGAGGCGCAAGTGAAGCTCAAAGTGCACCTTGTCCACCTCATCCGCCTTCTTGTGGAAAGCAGGGGTTACCGTGACGTTCACTTCTGTGCTTTCGTGCTCGAAGTCTGCGGCATCGCGAAGGAAGATACCGCGAGAGTTGCCCGTACCCGATGACGTCTTGATGTCGTAGTAGAGCGGGAACTTCCGCGATCCATCAAACGTGTTGGCACTCGACTGAAGGAACTCGAACGCCGGAAGCACCTGGATGAGACCCTTGCCTTGGGCAAAGACTTCGATATTCGGCAGCTTGACAGCAGTCTTCTCCAACGCACGGCGAATGGAGTACGGCGTGTACTCGATGTTGTTCGCCTTCAGCCCGCTCACCAGAAGCGCAATGTTACCCGCGCAGTTCGGCGACGACATGGACGTTCCGTTCATGAGCTGCTTCTTGCTGAGCGTCCAGTTCGGGACAGGGGCAATGGCAGCACCGGGAGCGCAGATATTCACGCCGATGTCACCATCAAACGTAGGTCCGCGCGACGACCAAGTGTATGTGATGCCGCTCAAGTCGTTCTCACGCATGATGTATTCCGCATCCATCATCTTTGGCGAGACGTACGCACCAACCGACAGCAGGCTTGACGTTGTTCCGCCAGGGGCGCCAACTGTGCCGAGCGCCGGGCCGTTGTTGCCCGCGCTGACGACAAACGTGACGTTGTGCTCATTCACGAGTTCGTTGCTGAGTTCAATGATGCGTCCATAGTTGTGCTCCGACGCGTACTCACCGTAGCTCATGTTGACTATGTCCACGTTCGATTGTGTAACCGCCAGGATCGCTCGGCTCAATGCCGACGTCGTCTCCATGCTACCCAGCCGGCCGTCGCCAATCTTCACGGCGACGATCTGCGCACCAGGGGCCACACCGTTGCACTCGGGCTGGTCCGGGTGGTACGCGGCGACGATGCCAGCGACGTGCGTGCCATGCGCGCCAACATCGCTGACGATGCTCAGCGTGTTGCCGTCCTCGTAAATGTTGAGCACATAGTTAAGCTGCGACTCCTTGGAAAACGTCGCGTACTGATGCTCGTCCTTGTAGTTGGTCAGCGCCGGAACCCCCGTAAAATCGCCTGTCTCGGCCGTGTCAACCGCCGCACGCCAGCTCGCGCCGTCGAAGAAGACGACGCAGTCGTAGATCGGGCCGGGGTCCTCGTAGTTCTTGCTCAGGTCCTCCAGCACCGACAGGCGCGCCTGCAGGTCCTTCTTGACGCGCAGCAGCGCCTGGTCGCTTGTCGTGGTGGCGTTGTCGCGGTTCCAGGCCGCCAGCTTCTCCTGCACGTCGTTCACGGCCGCGCGCTGGTCAACGTCGAACTTCTCCTTACGCTCCTTCTTCAGGCGGTCCACGAGCGCGCCGGGGAAGAGGTGGTACGCCGCGACCGTGCCCACGTGGTACTTGCCGTCGGCGCTCGGCTTCCACTCGGGGTTGAGCGTCAGCACCTTGCCGGCGGCCCCGGGCAGCTCGATCTTGCCGTCCTTGACCTCCACGACGGTCGACGTGTCGACATCTCCGGCGCCCGTGGCGTCCACGATGTCCACGATCTTGGGGCGGCCGTCGGGCGTCGTCTGCAGGCCGATGGCGCCCGGGTCCACGCCCGTGTCAAAGATGGCGACCACGGCGTCGCGCCCGTCGTACTCGGGGAAGCGCTGCAGGAACTGCGCGGCCAGCGTCTCCTCCTTGGGGAGCAGCGCCGCCGTCGGGAATGCCTTGGTCATCGCTTCTCCTCCTTCGTCTTGGTCTTCTTCCTCGGTCTTCTACTGCGGAAGTGCGCACTTTCTCGACTTTCCTCCCCCTTCTTTTCCGCCGGATTCGACCATCACTCTTGATGACACATCATGAAAAGGAAACCCACAAACCGGGGGCTGTTCCGGACAAACTGCACCATACAGTTTTGTAGAAGAAGGACCCGGTTTTGGGCGATATCAGACGCAAGTTGAAGCGCGAGACTGGGCACGCGAGAGACCGAGAAAGGACACAGTTGGGACATACTGGGCGCAAGACAACGCGACGGATGAGTGAGCGGGAAAATGCATGGCGGTGGTGGTGGAGGCGATGGGCACCGCGTGGCGCGCGCTCCTGCGGCGAAATCCGGTGCCTTGGGCGGCGAGCGGTAATGCCAAGGGTTACGGAGCGGGTGAGGTCGACTGGGGGCGAAGTTTGGGCTGTAGGGGAGCAGTAGGGCGTGCTGAAGCGAGTGAAAACGCGGGGCTATTTCTGGCGCGCTTCCAAGGTCGTCAATCTCACTGCATAGCACCGGGAATAGCTCGATGAAGTGGCTGTACAGGCTCCGCGGTCTAGGATCGAGCCCAGAACCAGATTGATCGGGCGCTTGCGCTGGTACTCGAGCCGGCAGCGCGTAGGCATGGCGAGTACGAACGCATACGCGACGTCGCTGCGGCATGAGCACGGGCGGGAGGAGAAAGCGGTCGAGAGCGGCGTGCCGTTCTTCGTACCGCACCTGACCAAGGTCAAGACGAACGTCATGTGTCAGGCCAAGAAGAGCCAGCACCTGCTCTTCTCGTTCGAGAAGGACGAGGCAGCCGGCGCGGCGTCGCCCGTGGCCGTGTCGTACCGGAAGCAAGGCGACCAGGAGCTGTACTCGGGCGAGAACATGCGCAAGCGCCGCCTGTTGCTGCATGACCGGCAGGTGCTCGGAGCCATCAGTCGGTTCTGGGAGACGTTCCCGGTTGTGCGGCAGGGTGCGGCCCAGATCGAGCAGCCTGACTACGTTGACGTGTTTGTCAAGCTCTACAAGGCACTTGTGTCGCCAAGTGAGGTGAGATTCTGCGCTGTTGCCGGTGCTTGCCATGTTCCATGGTGGTAATCGCTTGGATGCTGATGGGAAGTTGTGCTGAATGCCAGTTCTCCGTCGCCGAGGCCCGGAGAATCGTCGAGAAGGACTGGAACAAAGATGCTGGCAGCGACCCGACGGTTGTTATGACCAAAGAGATGTTCAACCGCGCGCTCTTTGAAGTGGTAAGCGATTGGGTCCATGCAAACACCCGCTCTAGCGCTGCCAGCTCACCAACCGCTTTGTATTGTGGTGTATAGGCCGACATTTGGACGGTTGGGATCGGCAGCGACGAGTACTCGTCGTTCCTGACCAAGCTCTTTAAACGCGTCACCATGACTATATACGACAGCGAGAGGTCCAGATGGGTGACAGTGTTCCAAGAGCTCGACCGCATCCGCTCGTTCGCCACGGCTGATCCTCGAGACGAAGCCAGCGATGCAATAGCTTCCGAGTTCGTCAATGTGGTCACCACTGCAATGGCTTCGTCGGCTTCATCAGCGTCGGTGGCCTCATCGGCTTCGAAGCCGCCACGCCCGCCGCTGGTCAAGAGGAAGTCGCAGAAGAGCGAAGAGCCAGCTAGTACAGCGGCTATCCCGAACACCATCCACAGCGAACAGCCAACGACACCTACTCTTGCGGATGTGAAGCAGTCACGACGGCGACAGGATTCAATCCTGCCTCTTTCGTTCTCCCCAGACGGTGCAAAAACGCCCACGCCTCCGATGGCTCAGCTACAGTTGGGTGGTGCGAGATCTCAAGCTAGACGATCCGATGACGGAGGTGATGGCGACAGCAACTACAGTAGGAGCAGCGTCGGTAGTGCTGGAGCAAATGGGGCGCCACTCACCACTCGCAGCGATGCACCGTATCGCTCTGCGCGTCGTCCTCAGCTTGGACCGAGGGCGCAGGATCGAGGCAACAGCTTCGGTAGCGACGACGACGATGACGACGCAGACAGTGATGCCGATGACAACGATCTGGACGGAAACAACGACGACGACAAAGCATCGGTAGCAGGAGCGCAGTCCAGCAGGTCAGCCGTGAGGCGACGACTCCAGCGCAGCGCGTCCACAAAGTCCGAGACGAACAGCACCAACCAACCTCGGCGCAAACCTAGCGGGTTATTGTCCAAAGGCCCAACGCCGACCAGCCCAACGCGACCGATGCTCCCCGAGCTGCCGACGCAGCACATCCACCTGACCATGCCGAACATCTACCTGAGCCCAGACCTGATGCAGCCTCAAGCAACCGAGCGGGCGGCCCGCCGACGCATGCGCAAGAGCGCCAAGCTCGCGCAAAGGCTGCGACGCATCACGTTCTGAATCGTGTCCTCGACCACGCGTGTATTCGGGAATCGCTCGCTCCATTTCATTCATCGTTTGTCACTCCCCGCAAGCTATGTAATGCAGTGAGGACTCTACAGCACATCAGGTACTTCGCCTAGCCCATCTTTTTGAACGCGCGCTCCTTCCGGTGGTGATTCGCCACCTTGGCCTTGTTCTTTGTGTTTCTAGCCCGCGCGCGTTGCTGCTGCGGCGTCGGGGCCTCCTTCTGCTGCTTATCGTCCACCCCCGCCTTGTTGTCGCCCTTCTTCTTGTCTCCAGCCTTCTTCGACGGACCGTTAGGCGATGGTCGCGACGTCTGACACTTGGAATTGCTAGATCCATTGCCACTCTGCTGTTGCTTATCGCTTGGCTTTTCCTCAGTGTTGCCCTCCTCTTCCTCATCGTCCGGGATAACGCGATGATTGGGGTTCTTCATGCTCTCCCAGAAGGCGTCCTCCTCTTCCTTGGCGCGGATGCGGCGGTTGAGTTCTCGGATCGCCTCTTGGTCGTCTAACTGCCCGCCGTCGTGCACGCTGAACGGCTCGTAGTCCTCGAACTCGTCGTTGTAGTCGTCGTCATACTCGTCGACTGCGATCCCACCGGGGAGCGCGCCGCTAGTCACGATGATGTTGTCCTCTTCCTCGTACTGCGCGACGACCTGCTTCATCTTCTCGGCAAGCTGCAGGTCCTTCTTGCGGATCTGCGGGTCGTACTCCTTCTCCTGCGGCATCTTGCCCACCCACACCTGACTCGGGTCCAACTTGTTGCTCGCACTAGCGGGTGGCGCGGCTCCTATCAGGCGAGACTTCGTGCGTTCATACTCGGTGTCCGACTTGGACAGGGACCGCGGGACGTCGATCAGCTCCGGCGGAGGGTTGCTCTCGAGCAAAAAGTTGATAACGACCTCCACCTGGCGCTTGGACGAGAGTAGACACAGCTCAATGAAGCCGTCGCCAAGGTCAGGGAAGAAGTCCTTAACCTGGTCCACCAACGACGCCAATGCCGCACTGTCATCGTCGCTCTTGCTGTCGCTGGCCGCTGGTTGTTTCTCTTCATTCTCCAGATATGTCGCCGCTTCCCGCTTGCTCGATGCCGATTTCTCCTCCCTCGTGACAACCCGCCGCTTTGGTAAACCGTCAATGATCATCTCCAGGTACTCGAGCTGCTCTGAGTCCATCTCGTGGCGCGTGAAGAAGTCGACCACCTTACTCTTCAGGCCGCAAAGGAACCACATATCGCTCAGAAGCGATCCGCCGTCGAACTCGGTGCAGCCGCTGCAGTGCGTCAGCGCGTGCATCACCGCGAGCGGCGTCTCTCTCGGGTCGCTGTGCTCCTCGGTCGTCGTCTCCATCAAGACGTCAAGATACGCTCCGACCACCTGCATTAAATTCACGCAATCATGGTGAGTTCAACGTTCAGGACGCCTACTGCGGCACCATGATGGCTAGATACCTGCAATAGGATGCGACGGGTGTCGGCGATCACGGCCAACTTGTCGATCGCATGGCTCTCATCAAAGGTCACGATCTGGCGCTGTAGGGTCGGCAGATCGAGCTCGTAGCAGCGCACTAGCGCGAAGATGAGCGAGGACTCCTGCGCGGCGAGGTCTTCTTCTGCGTTCTTCCCACTCAAGAAGAGCAGCTCCGTAGTGGACGGCGACACCATGCCCCAGAGCTGGGTTTCAAGATGTGGGCAAAGTCAATCAACCGTCGACGTGCATTCGCCATTGCATCGGTCTCGATAATCCAAAGCCATAATCGTACCGACAGGCTCATCTCGTACAGACTGTGCGTCAGCTGAGCAACTTCTGCCCGCTTGGCGCGCGCAACTGCCCTGTCTAGGTGCTCGAACCGCTGCAACAACAGCTATCCCATCAGTAATTTCACAGTGAACGCATTGCAATGCAGAATCCGCCGCATACCTGGCAGTAGACGGCGCGCAGTGAGGCGAGCGCTCCGCGGAACGCCGGCGTCGTGTCCACGAGCGTGGCTAGCAGTTCCTGAACGGCGTCAGGGTTGCACGAGGCGAACACCTGACAGAACGGCACGACGCGCGTCACGTGCAGCACCTGCGCAATTAGTGAGCCCTCCGAACGCGCCGCATCCTCGCCGCTCTCCTGCTTGAGAGCCAACAGCAGCCGCATGTACAGCTGGAACACGGCGCGCGCGTCGGCTCGGAACGCGTCGTCCACGTCCTTCGACCGCCGCGCCTGGAAGCTCGTGGCGCACGAGAAGAACGCGTCCAGTGCGTCCAGAACGCGCGCGTCCGCCTCCAGCGCCGGCGCCGCGTCGCCCGCGATCAGGTCCGCGATCGCCGCCGTCATGGTCGATGGTCACCAGGCAGCAAAAACACAAATGAAGTGGGTAATTGACGGCGGGAGGAGCAAAAACCCAGGATGTTGGTCGCGGCTGCCTCTGAATGACGGTCAGGTGGGACGCAGATGGGCTGTCAAAGCGGCTGATGCTCCGATTGAAGCACGCAACGGCATATTTGTTTTAAATATCAACATAGTTTTAGAGGTTATTGCACACCAAATATATATTAATATTAGAATATAAGATATAGAATATCGGTTTATATAGGTGCTTATCGCTCGAATCGCTTTGACGCTGCCAGACCGCCGAGAACATGGAGCGCATCTTCCCCAAGGTTTTTCCCGTTTAAACCCCGTGATCTTGTAAGGTTTTTCACCTTCCATGTTGCCTTTCCTGGGTCATTCGGCTTTTCTCTTCGCCTGGAGCATCGACTGACGAACGACATGAGCACGCGAGGCGGCGGGCGCTCGGGCGGCCGCCAGGGCCAAGCGCGGGGCAGCGGCGGACGCAGCAGTGGACGCCAGCAGGGCCAAGGGCGTGGTGGCCGCGGTCGCGGCCGCGGCGCTCCGGCGGCTTCCAGGGCCTCAGGACCGGCTCCAGCGGCACCTGCACCTGCGACGTGGGCTCGACCGGCCGCTGCGGCACCTCCACCAGCCCCCGTGGCTGCTGCGCGCCCAGCGACGGACGTGAGCGCGTTGGCGCGAGACCTGGAGGAGAAGGCCAGTGTGAGCGAGTCGGCGCTTGTGCGGCCCGTGGTGAACACGCACTTTCCGCCCCGTCCGGGCTTCGGGACGGTTGGACGCTCTGTGAAGATCCACGCGAACCATTTCAAGGTCAACTTGAAGTCCCAGGGCGACATCTACCACTATGATGTGGCGATGGGCGAGAACGGGTCCATGTTCTCGAACGACGGGCCGCCCAAGACCCTTGCACAGAAGATTATGACCGCGCTGATGGCCCAGCTCAAGGCACTATACCCGAAGCACGCGATCGTGTCGGACGGACGCAAGAACCTGTACTCGCCGACGCGCCTGCCCTTCCAGGAGCAATCCTTCAGCGATCTGAAGCTTCCCGAAGACGGCGGGCGGCCGCGCGAGTTCATGGCGATCGTGAAAGAGGCGGACCCGGTCGCGATCCGCATGGAGCAGCTCAACGAGCTGTTCGCGGGACGGCTGAACTACACGCCGTACGACGCGCTCCAGGCACTCGATGTCGCCATGCGTTACTCGGCGTCGTCGCGGTTCACGGTGGTTGGAAGAAACTTATACAACGATACTGGTGCCATGCCCATCGGAGAGGGCGCCGATGTCTGGTTCGGCTACTTCCAGAGCATCCGTGCGACTCAGAACCGACTCGTGGTCAACTTGGACTTGGCTGCGACGGCGTTTGTGCGGGCCATGAAAGTGTTGGACTACGTGCGCGAGGTCCTGACGCCTCGCGATTTCCCGCGGGCTTTCAACCGGACCCAGCACTCCATGTTCTCCAAGGCGATCCGCGGTGTCAAGGTGGAGATCACACATCGCCCCGGCATCAAGCGCGCCTATCGTGTCAACGGTCTGTCTCCGGAGGGTGCCGATAGGACGTACTTCCAAGACGACAACGGTCAGCGCATTTCTGTCGCGCAGTACTTCGCCAAGACGTACAATGTCCGGCTGCAGTATCCTGGTCTGCCGTGCCTCCACGTCGGCGCACCGCAGAAAAAGAACTACATGCCAATGGAGGTGTGCCGTATCCAGGCGGGCCAGAAGGTCCCGCGCAAGGTGACGGACAAGCAGGTGGCAAACATGATTCGCTTCACGTGCACTCCGCCGGACCAGCGTAAGCGCTCGATCGAGCAGAAGTTCCGCGAAGCTGGATTCAACTCGGACCCGACGCTCTGTGCATTCGGATTGGAGGTCGACCCGGAGATGGTGGTCGCTCAAGGCCGTCAACTGCCACCGCCAGCCGTGCAGTACAACGGGAATGTCACCGAGAGCCCTCGAGATGGCGCGTGGAACATGCGCAACAAGAAGTTCTTCAGCCCTGCGCAGTTGACGTCGTGGGCAGTGATCAACTGCTGCGACCCGCGCAGATGCAGCATAGCCGACTTGCAGAAGTTCTTCAATGCTGTTATCAAGCAGATGGGAGAGCTTGGCATGCGTTGCCCCAGTCAGCTTCCCCCTATTGTGGACAAGAGGGGGCCACGTGGCTCAGTGCGTACCGCGTTCACGGAGGCGGTGCAGGCTGCGCGTTCGACATTCCGCGCTCCGCCTCAGCTCATCTGGATGGTGAACCCGACGTCCGATCAGCATGCGTATGGGGAGTTAAAGCGCGTATCGGATACCGAGGTCGGCGTTGTGTCGCAGTGCATGCTGGCGAAGCACATTCAGAAGCGCAGCCCGCAGTACATCGCCAACATCTTGATGAAGGTGAACACGAAGCTAGGCGGCAAGAACGCGGTGATCGCTGGCGTACTGCCGAAGGTGTCGGCGTCGCGTACCATCATCTTTGGTGCGGATGTGACGCACCCGACTCCAATGGACAAGACGCGGCCGTCGATTGCTGCCGTCGTCGCGTCTATGGACGCAAACTTTGTGCGCCACGCCTCGACGATTCGCGCACAGGGTCACCGTGTGGAGCAGATCACGAACCTGAAGGCTATGGTGGTGGAGCTCATGAAGCAGTTCTACCGCGAGACGAAGGGCAAACCCGAGCGCATCGTCTTCTACCGCGATGGCGTTAGTGAAGGACAGTTCCACATGGTCCTCAACTACGAGGTGACAGCGATCCGCGAAGCGTGCGCTGCGCTTGAGCCTGATTACAACCCGCCCATCACGTTCATTGTTGTGCAGAAGCGTCACAACACGCGCATCTTCCCCGGCAATAAGAAGGATGGCGACCGCAGCGGCAACGTGAAGGCGGGCACAGTTGTGGACACGGGCATCTGCCACCCGATCGAGAACGACTTCTACCTGATGAGTCACGCCGGTCTTCAGGGCACGAGCCGCCCAACGCACTATCATGTGTTGCTGGATGAGATAGGCTTCACCGCCGACGAGCTGCAGACCCTGACGTATCGCCTGTGCTACACGTTCGCGCGCTGCACGCGTTCGGTATCGATGGTGCCGTCGGCGTACTACTCGCACCTGGTGGCATTCCGTGCGCGCTACTTCTCGCCAGACGGCAGCGACACGGCGTCCAACTACTCCGCTGGCAGTCAGGTGGACACAGACACGCGCATGCTGGAGGTACACTCGGCGCTCAAGGGCGCCATGTTCTACGTTTGAAGCGGTTATGTCAAGCGCGCGGGTTGTCGGCAGCCAGTGGTATGTCGTTCTCTTTCAGTTTGATTTGTTGGAGTGAACACGGTCGACTCGACAGTTGGTCTGAGGTGAGTGCGGACTGATCGATCGATTCACGAGTCGACCATGGTGTAGTGTAATTGAGTTGAAAACCGGCAGGAAGGAGTGAAGCACGCCGGAGGAAACAGAAGAAACAAAAAGACGAAAATGAGTTTGCATGTGAAAGGGTGGTCGTGGGTCTTGCTGCGGTTTCTTATGATATCTTATGTAGTGAAGTGTCGACTGCCTCAAGACGCCGTCACTACCAGGTAAAACGCCGTTTGTCGCCCTTGCCGTTGTCGATTATTTCGGTTGCTAAAGTGTGTCGATGCGTCTGGACAATTACCGATCCAAGCTACTCATACAGGGGCCGACGCGAGCGAGACAAGCGGCTGATTCTCCTACATCAGCGACACGGACATGTGCCACTAACATATCGGAGCGGTTTCCTAACGACCGATCTATCCTATCCGGATATCGCGGTAAGTTTAGACGTCATGGCAGCGATTCGGCGCTTCGTGGGCATCGAAACCGCTCTGTTGCCACTTTGCAGCGCCCTACCAAGGCCCGAGCGTGTCAGTCAGCCGCGCCATCACCGAGCCAAACGCGATCGCGCTGCGTCTTCAAACGCTCTCCGCGCGTTCCAGGCGGCCAAGTGACGCGATCACCAGTAGAGCGACCGAGCGGCAGTCAGCTGCAGGGTGACACGCGCGTTGCCTGGCGGTCATGGGAGAGAAGGCGCCATCTCCGCCGCGCCCGCCGCCGTTGCCGTCACCCTTCGCTCGCAGCAAGTTCCTGCACAACACGTACAACATCTCGACGGCCGCGCACCGCTCCAGCCAAATGTCTAGCACCGCCGCAACGTGGCCTAGCGTCAGCAGCGAAGTGGCGTCGAGTGCCCCCGGCATCGTGACGACGGTGCGCTGCGGGTTGCCTGTCTATCGACCGTTCGAGTGGACAACGGACGAGCACGCTCGGTTCGTAGTGGCACTCGAGCAGTTTGGCGCTGCGAAGACGACAAGCGCGCATGCTGCATGGCACGCGATCGCTGCGGCCGTGCGCTCGCGGTCGGTCGCAGAAGTCAAAACACATGCCACGGAGTACTTGGCGAGGCTTCAGGGAGCCCAGATAGGAAGTGGCGACGGTTGCGATGAACCGTGGACACCAGCGCAAGATGCCGCGTTTGAACAGCTTCTGGCCGTGTACAGCAATGCGGCGACCAATCAGACGAGCACTGGCTACCCCTGGACAGAGATGGCGGCTCAGATGCCGGAGAAGACCTCTCAAGCGCTCCAGCAGCGCTATCTCGAGCTCTGCGAGGACATTTCGCGCATTGAGCGCGATGAATCATTCGACAACGGCGGTGAGTGGAGCGGGTCGTTAGGAAAACCACCAATGAAGCGATCGGCCGGCGATGGAAAGAGTGAAGGATCAAAGACCAAGGCGGCGCGTCGGCAATCAGTCGACGTCTTACCATCGTTGACGTCGCCGCTGATCGCGTCGGGTATCTCCTTCTCGTTCCTCCCACTTCCGTCGCCCTTCACTCCGCGGTTCACGTGCTTCAGCGCGACTGATGGCGGCGATACGACATCGGAAATGACGCGCGCACCGTCTCCTACGTCTCGAGTCGCGTCGATGACCGGCGTACCGGCTCCGCTGCTCATGTCGATGCACACGCCGACGTATCGCCACCCGTCACCCATGTTCTTCCCTCCGCCGCCGTCACCCTTCGGCCTCACGCCCAACGCTGCGTCTGGTTCCTCCGGACTGCCGCCAACACCATCGACTGCTTCCTCACAGTTGCCACCAGCATCGTCGACGTACCAAGACTCGACCAAGCCGTATTACTCGTAAGTGATTGCTTGCTCATGACCGATGACCGACCGGAGTTGTTCACGGTAATGGCAATGGGGAAACACGGATTCGTGAAACACGCAGGATGTATATTTGACGTGCAGAATCGGCAGCGCTCCCGCTGCTACTGAATGGTCTACTCCCTCCTCACCACTAACCCGCTTGACGCTAGGATCACGCGGCGACAGCGTCGACGATGGTGGCCATCTTGCAGCCGCATTTGCCGCAGAAGACATTGTCGAGCGGCACGTCGGCGTGGCACTGCGGGCAGTCGCGGTCCGCGAGCGTGGCGGCGTTCTGCTCGGCCTCGCGCTCTACGAAGCGCTTGAGGCCGTCGACAACCGCGGGCATCTCGGGTCGCTCCTGCCAGTCGAAGGCCACAAGCTTTTGCACGAACGCCCACTGGTCGTCATCCAGGCCGTCGGGGCGCGGCATGGGCACCTGCTCGAACAACTTCTCCATGATGGTCTCGTCGTCGGCCGTGCCGAAGGGCGGCTCACCGCTGAAGGCCTCCCAGATGCACATGCCGAAGGAGTACACGTCCGAGGCGAAGCGCGGGTTGCGCGACGCGGCGCTGTGGCTATCGGCATCGTCGCTGACAGCGTTGTCGAACTCGCCGCTCATGTCGAGGCCGAGGCACTCGGGCGCCTTCCAGCGGATCGAGTCGGTCTGCGCCTTGGCGCTGAGCCCGATCGACTGCTTGCGGATGTAGCTGAAGCCGAAGTCGCCGATCTTGGCCTTGCCGTCCGTGCCCACGAGGATGTTGTTGCATTTGAGGTCGCCGTGCACGACCTTCTCCTTGTGCAAGTAGAAGAGTCCGAGCGCGGCCTCGTAGAGCAGGCGCCAGCGCTGCGTCTTGTCCTTCTCGAAGTAGTCGACAAAGTTACCGTTCTTGCAGTCCTCGCAGACGAAGAAGGCGGGCGAGGCCACGTGGCACGCGCCGTACAGCTTGACCACGTGCGGGTTGTCGAGCTTCTCCCAGACCTCGACCTCCTTGAAGAAGGATTCGCGCGCCTTGTCGTCGTCCATGAGCATGCGCTTGATAACGACCTCAGCGCGGTCCCAGGTGCCGCGGTGCACGGACCCGAAGGCACCGACGTCGAAGGACACGTCCACGTCGAACTCGACGTCGTCGCTCGAGATGAACCACTGCGGGATCTTGGGCACCTTGGCCTTGGACGTGCTCACAACCTTGGAGAAGGCCTTTTTGAGCAGCGCGACCTGCTCGGGCGAGTTCTGCTCGCCCTTGAAGTCGAGCTCGTACTTGAGCATCACGAGCGACTCCATGACGTTGGACGCCTGCGACTCCTGGTGGATGGCCTGTGTGTTGGCCAACAACGCCGCGAGCTGCTCGTGGGTCTTGCGCGTGTCCTCCTCCCACTGCTTGCGCCACTTGGCCGTCTCGACCATGTGCAGTAGGTTGAGCAGCTTGTACAGGTCGTCGATGTCCTCGTGGAACGTCTCGATGGCCGCGACCACCTTGCGGTTGCTCGCCAGGCGCCGCAGCAGCGACTTGCGCACGTGGCGGCCCAAGAACTTGGTGAACTTGGCGATTGTGTCGCCGAACTTGAAGAGCAGCCGGTTCTGATGCAGGATCTCCTCGTCCGCGATCTTGTACAGCTCGTCCGCTACGAACTCGAGCCGCTCCAGCACGCGCTTGCACATGTCCTCGTTTTCCTTCATCTCCACGCACAGGTCCACGAGCGCCACGAGCGCCTCAGAGATGAGCGCGCCCACGCCCGGGACCACGAAGTCCGCCACCAGCGAGCACACGGCGTCGCTCCGCATCGTGCTCGCGCCGGCCCTGGCTTCGAAGATCGATTTGGCTTGGGCTTGGCGGACGCGCAGCGAGTTGGCGAGTGGCTGTGAGAGGGGAGGAGCGGGAGGAGAGCGAGCGGAGATCAAGGAGGAGGAGCAAGAGGGAGGAGCGGTCGTGATCAGGAGCTTCGCGCCAGTGGCACATTGGTGGATGCGTGCTTGGTCATGGACCAGCCCGACGCTTGTCGATTCTGGGTTTTATTCTATTAAATCAGTAGATTGTTTGATAAGCCATTATGGATTTAAAAATTATATACTGATATGAGAGAGTAGTGTGTACCCAATTGGGTGATATCTGAGAAATCAGCGGCCAGGAAGCGCTCCCACTGTGGGGAGAAGCAGGACGGAGGTGTACAGTACTCGCTCCAATTATTTTATCATAGTACATTCCAGCCTTTCTTCAGCCAACTTCAACTCGGACTACTTATCATACGTAGCATTGCAGCAGTGAACGACTGCTGCACAGCCGCGACGCCACTCTAGCGCGTTCAACGCAGCACTTCTCTTTCTCCTCTCTGTCCATAGCACTTCTTTCCGTAGCGGTCGCGGCGCGGGATCACGCGGCTCGGGAGGGGCGGGACAGGCCCAGCGCGCGGGAGTTGCGCCAGGCCGCGCGCTTGTCGAAGCTGCGGAGCTGCGCAACCACCTCATCGATGGACGGACGCTTCTCCCATTCGGACTGCAGCAGGCTCTGCACGAACGCCCACTCGTCGTCCTCCAGGTCGTCGGGGCGTTCGAGGGCATCCCCCGAAAGTTTCTTCTCCACGATCTTTTCATCGTCGTCAATATCATAAGGTGGGTTGCCACTGACCGCCTCCCAGATTGCCAAGCCGAACGAGTAAATGTCGGACGCCCAGCGCGGGTTCGTCCTGTCGGCATCTTCCGTGTCGAGGAGGCACTCAGGAGCCTTCCAGCGGATCGAGTCGGTCTGCGCCTGCTTGCTGAGCCCCGCCGACAGGGCGCGCTGGTACGAGAATCCGAAGCCGCTGACTTTGGCCAGCCCGTCCTTGCCCACAAACAGGTTGGCGCACTTGAGGTCGCCGTGGATGATCTTCTTGCGGTGTAAATGCTTAAGACCAAGCGCGGCCTGGTAGAAGAGCCGCCACAGCTGCGCGTTGCCGTTGACATTGAAGAACTCAGCGAAGTCGCCCTGGGACGCGTACTCGTACACGAAGAAGGCGGGTGACTCGGCGTCGCAGGCGCCGTAGAGCCGCGCGACGTTCTCGTGGTTGGTCTTGGACCACATCTTGAGCTCGCGCTTGAACTGGTCGGTGGCCTGGAAGTCGTCCTTGATGCGCATCTGCTTGATGGCGACGTGCATGCCGTCGAACGATCCGTGGCATATGTGGATGAACTCCTTGTCGGGGAACGGCTCGTTGTCGGGATCAAACGTCACATCATTGAGCGACACGAACCACGGAGCGTACTCGGGCGCTCGGAACTCGGCCAGCTCGAACTGCGCGTAGATGGCCTGCATGGCCGTGAGGTGCTCGGACGTGTTGTCGTCCTTGCGCTCCGTGATCTCGAACTTGAGCATGGTGAGCGACCTCGTGAACGTCGTGGCCCGCGCCTCCTCGAAGAGCACTCTAGGCTTCTTGAGGCTCTCGACGATCTCTTGTTGCGCTTTGTACACCTCGGCGAGCATCTGGCTCATCTTGTTCTGCCAGAGCTGGTCGTAGCGGTCGCGCGCCTTGCTCTCGGTTCTGAAGTCAGCGAGTTCCTGCTGCATGTTTGCCGTGTTGAGGTTGGCCTGCCGGATGTTCTTGATGTTCTCCTGCATAATGATATCGTCCAGCTTGATGCTGAGCTCCTCGATCTCTTCGTTGTGCCGGGCAAAGTCCTTGGTGATCTTGCGCACGAAGACGACCCGGTCGACCTTGCTGTACCCCCTGAGCTCGTTGATAAACGTATTGAACGCCTCAAGCTTCTCTTCATGCGATTTGCAGAGCTTGACCACCGTATCAGCATCCACCGACACGCCATCGCCCGGCTGCTTGTGAACCGAGACGGACTTGAGCCGGTTGGCGAAACGCTCATGCTTGTCGCCCAACGCCTTGGTCATGGGCTCGAACTCCTTGGTCTTGTCGTAGACCTCCTTGAGGGCCTTGATGGCGTCGAACACGAGGCCAAGCGCAATGTCGGCCATGGCGAGAGGTCGAGGCACAGAGGAGGACGTGTGGAGGGCCGCGCGGTTCGGGAAATGGCAAGGAACAGCACGCGAATGACCGGCGGGGAGGCTGGAGCATCGTGGGCAACACTAGGAAGTCGTTGGGTGGGTGGGAAATAGCTCCGAAAAGATCCGATCAGAAGTGGGCAGCGCTGTCAGAAGGGGCATTAATGTACAGCGCAGTGGGTGGGTTTATCCGCCCAATCGGTGACGAAATGTGCTCCTTAAGGTTCATCTGCACAGAGAAGGGTCTTCTGATTTGAGCCGATGGGTTCATTTCTTGACACAAATGTCTGGTGTTGGTAATTTGACTCATTTACGTGCGACTCTCAGTACAGTCTATTCTCTGTTTTTCACGTCCACGACTGCCTAATGACCTTTCAGATTTTATCAAAATAAATAAGTACAGTGGGTAAAACAAACTGATATTGGTGATTTTATAGCCTAAACCACTTCCTATCGCGTATTCTTTGTTTTTGGTTTCGCCAATCAAATCACCCCGTGCGAGGCGAAGTGGAAAGCACATGTACCACTTCAACTCCAAGATTTTCCAAACTCTGCGCACTCATGAGCCTAGCTAGCGTTTTTCCTGGTCCAAAGCGCTTTGATTATTTTTTTTAATTTGCTCCGCACCATCAAGATGGCTCGCCTGACTATCGCACAGAAGGTTCAGCATTGCAATGAGGTCCGGCAGGGCACGACATCACCAACAAGTCTCGGTAAATGGGCTCAAATGGCGTTCAGTCTCCCTCTTCTGCTCCCTGAGAGCACTGTCCGCTCGATTCTGGCGCGTTCCGACCGTCTACGTGACCTACCCGACTCCTACCTACATCAACACAACCTGCGACGCGCGATTATCCTGGGGTTTGACGCCCAGCTCATGGAGCTAATGGAGGACTTTGAAGATGACGACACTCTGTAATGGGCCCTAATGCCTATTACATGGCGCAATCCAATTACGGATTAGTGTGCACCACACTAATCCTCATGGATCGCCGGGTGTCGTAAGCATGATGTCTGATTCATGTTTACACACCAACACTCACGGTAGTGATCA
>JAASGW010000290.1:0-35634 GCA_023334395.1 Phytopythium sindhum
ATTTCAATTCAGTTGCAAATTTTCCGCGTTCTTCTCAAGTCTCCGTTTCCTCCTTCCCTCCAAGTCGGGAAGTCAAGCTTCCTCTCTGCACAAGCGTGCGTGCTGTGTTTTGGGGACTGTCGTGGACAGCGCCCCATTACACCTGGCGCCGTCCGCTCCACCTTCGGGTGAGTCCCATTGATCAGGCTGGGTGGCTCTTGGTTGGATAACGTGCCATCAACCAGGGTTACCCGATAGTCGTTCGGTGCAAGTTGAATGGGATTAGTCCCTGGGTACACACGTTCTCGGTTAGCATGTTGAATCATAAACCTTGCACCACTTCAAGAAGAAGGGATTCGAGTATTTATGTATTCACTGTATCCTCCCTTTAACTACCCTTTTTGCCGGCTTATCACGCATCATCCCCGGTTATGTCCATCCGCCTTGCCGTATTTGCCGCACTTGTACACTTTGCGCACCTGGCCCGTCTCACCACGGCTTCGGATCCGGCGCTTCTTTGGGCGCCCTGCCTGCCGATGATACTGGGCGGGAAGAATCGTGTCGTCGCGGTCCAATGACACGTCCTCTGGTATCTCGAGCGGAACTAAACCTTGCTTGTAGTTGCCGACCTTGTAGCAATCCGCCATCATGCTGACGATCATGTCAGAGTCGTCACCGCGAGCTTGACTGACTGCAATGATGTGCCAACGTGATACCCGATGCTGGAGCCACTGGACGCGTGAGCAACATGTGTTAGAATGTGACGTTGCAGCTGTGTGTGCGTGTTGCATGTTTTGCATAAGTCTCTAGTGAAGTGCGTGGCTGGGCCAAGGCATCAAATTGGTTCAATCGTTTGGTGTGGGGGGCACCAGTCGGGTGGGCGTGGGTTCAATTCCTGCCGTAGTTAATTATGGCTGACCACCATGACCTGGTGTTTGAGGTTCACCAGAGCTTCACCCCTTAGAGCTACTTCCCCCTCCACGCAACGGCCTTCCTTTTTGCATATAACACACTGGTTTTTTACGGGAGGTTTTTACAGACACGTAATTACCCAAAGGTAGGACACACCAAGAAGGGAGACACTAGGGGAAGCAGGGTAGGACAAGAAAACGAGTGGCTCACAGCCACTCACTCCAACCCGCTAAACTTTCAGAATCAAACTCACTTTTGGTTTTGCAATCCCGGCCCGAAGCCGTCTTCGTCCAAGTTCCAAGCGCTCTGGTTTCAATAACATGGTCCGACTCCGCTAAGGTCGACGCGTCGTTGCTTGAGTGGCACGTTGGCCCATGACACGAACGCAACAGAATCAGAGCTGAAGGTGACGTAGTAGCTCGCTGCGTCTTGTATCTCTCGTTGGACCTTGCCTTCAGCCCGCGGAGTGAGGATTCGTTGTGTCACGGTCCAGCCTTGTGCCAACTGCGCTCTTGAATGTACTTCTTCCATGAGGATGATCGCGTAGACCTCGAAGTACTCGTAGGGGAGCATCTTGCGAGGTTTTAGCTTCAAGCTGCGCGCTTGCTCGCTCTCCGCGAAGCTGGTGGTTCGCCAGCCGTAAAGACGAGTCAAGTCATAATGGAAGTAGAGAGCCCACTTCGCCGCTGGAATCTCCTTGAGATACTTTGCCGTAACACGGTCGACGTCCTCAAGCTTCTGCAAGTTGAAGTTGAAGTCAAGCTCTGTGGATGCTGCATTGGCGGCCTACACGAACCTTTCCTGGAACACCGCAAGCCAAACGTTCTTGTCACTTCTCATATTCCCTGTGGGTAGAAACAGTCAGCGCACGCAACGTGCACGTGAAAAGGACGATTGAGCTTCCGTACCTATGATGTGTTGGACACAGAACACGTTGAAGATGCCCAGCTCCGTCGTCGCAGAGACGATCCCCTTGTGACGATCCGTGAACGCTGGGACGGTTGCCAACGGGAACTCCCGCGACTTCACACGCTCGAAGAGCCAGAAGTAGTTGCCGTAATCCTCAACTGGTGCGAGGGCGACGGCAGCTCCTCGATTATTGAGATTCCCATCGCGCCCGACCATGACGATCTGCACTCCGTTGTACTTCCGGTGCTTCATGTGAGCAGTGTCAGCTCCGTACAGGCCCTGGCTGGTCGAAAATCAGGCTGGATCAAGGATGATAATCGCGCGCCGAAAGTGGCCCGACTCGTAGCGCTGTACCTTGGTGTACGTTCCTGGATTGAGCTTCTGGAACTTGGACAAGAAACTGGGCAACAGGCCGATCGTCATATAGGAACATCCGAGAAAATGTCCGCGAGGATCATTTGCTTGGCACGACACATCTTGCTTGTACTGCATGCAATCCCGGCTTGGTGACGCAGCTGTGTCACTAAGGATTGAGCAGACGCATTGACGTTTGCAGCGACAGGCGCGCGCACGACGGGATGCTTTGCGATCTGGGCTTGAGTAGGTTGAGCGGTGCTCGTGCAGTTCCGGTGTTCCAAATTTGCGACAATGACGTGCCAGTCACCCGGATCTTCTTTGCTTTGATAGCGCGCCAGCTTGGCAATCCAGCCACACGCTGGAGCACACGAGTAGACGAGGCATCGGTATGTTCCCCCCTTCGTCGCGAACCTGGCGTGAGTGCCCTGCAACAGTGCAACGTTCTTGATTGCTGCGACCGTTTCGTTGCCAGTACCCCATCGCTCGGCCATTAGCTGTTCAACACTTGGTGGTGCGTTGTCGGCGCTGCTTGCGGTTGTCATCGTAGCGTCTCAACTCGATATGAAAGTGACCTACCCAACCAATATTGACCTGGCTGCATGACGTACCTCAGTTTATACTTAGACTAGCTAGCTCGTTTCTTATTATAGCTATCAATGCTCACACACTACATCTCCATTGTGTTGAAGTCTGCCAAGGGCACATTGAGGCCGTTTTGGCTACACATGAAGGTTACGCAGTGGTACTGTACCAGTGTCGCGTAACCTTACCGTAGTTTACGGAAATAGCTCGAAAAAAAAAGTACCGGGAGGTGTTTTAAACGATTTGTATCACCTTTTGATGAAATATTCGATTTGTATCACCTTCCGGAATTCCCTTTAATAAATGTCCGCGAAAAAGTTCAAACAGAATTTTAAAAAAATGCTCGTGAAAAGTTCAAACGATACCTTACCACAAAGAGGCACGCCCAACTCGACCGGACTGAAACCACACACTTTGCTAAACAACCCTAACCTCCTGAAAATCTAATATTTAAAGCAACACAATTGGCTGATTGCCTTCAGTTACCCTATATGCGAATCCCATCCCAGATTGCTATGACTTTTGTAACTTAGATCAGTAACGACATATGACTGTTTTGACTTGGACGCGCGCTCCTCCAATATTCCCGATGCCATTAAAGTCATAGGCAAAGTGGACACCAAATCAAGTGATGTCGCATAGCCCCCTCTTCAGTGGCCCCGTACTTAAAGACCATCCCAATCCTTTTTGACCTTCTGATACTAAAGTCTTTTCCAAAGGTTAATCAGAGTCTGATTCTAACGCTCGTTCCTTTGCGTTCTTAAACGCGAGTGATTAGAATGAACGCCACGGAAACCAACTAACGGATGTTTACGATTAGTGATCGGTCTTGTAATTATTAGTGGCCTCTCGAAAACGCAAAAACATCAGAAGAGGTCTTTTATTCGTAGAGGTCTTCAAATTCCCTACTCCTCAACAATCTCCACATCATCCAATGCAACATCGAGGTCGTCCAGGTTAAAAGGGTCATTGCTTGCAGGGTCATGGTCGTCGGAGTTGGTGGCCCACAACTGCTGAAACTTCCAGCCGTACACGTCGTGGTTATGGATAAACCATCGCGACGGATCGTCGTACAAGCCAGCTGCTTCAATTGAGTTCAGAACCACGGAAGTCGGCGTGCCACGCTACACCTGATGCACCCAGCTGCACACTGTTTCAACCGCCGGCAGCCGTGGATTCCCACTGCGAGTGTATTCCACTGCGTCCGATCGCTTCCACTCATCAATAAGGCGCGACAAGTTGTCCTTGAAGACCTTGTAGGTTGCAATATCTCCCGCTTGTAGGTACGGCGTTAATCCGCCAGGAATGACACACGTGGCAATGTTGCGCTGCGAACATTCCGCCTTGATTTTCTTCGACACGTGGGCGCTCATGGAGTCCCATGTGAGGGCCTTACTGTAACGGGGTTACATGGTTACGTGGTAACCTCGCTGGATACTTTGTTTGTCACACACTAAGTGCGTTTCTTAAGTTTGTTCGAACTTAGAGGCAGCCGTCTTCCAGCTAAGTACGGCTGTGGAGTTGAGTGGCTCACACGAGCCTTGGTAGTGCCGTGAGGTACTGCCAATCTGATACGTAGACATTTTGCATGGCTTTCTCTTTACAGCATTACCTTGGTGGCTCTCTCAGTTTATAGGATAAGTAGGAACCACCCATTTCAGAAGTCCTGTAAGGCCTCATAACGAAGCACAATAAACAGTCTCCATTTTGCAAGCAAGCACCAAAGTCGATACATTTAATTAGGAGGTATACAAGTCTCTATATTATTTTATCGTCCTTTGTGGTTGCTATCGTATTGCTAATTCAGTACGTTTCGTAGCTTTACGACTACACGCTTCCGCCGTGTACTGTGCTGTGTGACTCCTGTCACACTTACCGTCCACCACCATGACTGGCGGGAATACCTTGTCTAGCCACTTGAGTAGCAGCTCTGTGTCCATCCATCCCCCGGGCTGGCGAGCCACCCACACAGAGTCCACAGTCGAGATGGTCGGCTCGTCTTGCTTGTGTTTCCAGATGACGAGCGGGGTCAGCTTGCGGCCAGTGACAGTGACAGCGAGCATCACAGTGATACGCATCGATGCAAAACCGGTCGAGCGCACAACGACGTAGCGGGCGTCAGAAACGTCGACAATGGTGTTGCGGGGGTCCTCGAAGAAGACGGCAATCTCGTCCATAAGGATGGTGTGGTCGTTGTTACACTGGGGCCGTAGGTGTAACAGGGTTACACACAGCGCACCAGGGGTACGCTGCTGGATACAGTCCAGTACAGTGCTGTGCGTGCTTGGCGTGCCCACATTAGGCTCAGTTCGGCCCCTAGCAGGACTAGTGTATGCCACACTAAGTCCTTGTATTATCGGACAGTCCCCATTGACTGTCTGCGCTAAATAACACAGCCATTCGTATAATTTTGTCGCGGTCCAAAATGAGAACTTTTACATTTTCGGTTAAAACTCTTCACTGGTGGCCCAAAACGACGCAAAACTATACGTGGCAACTAGTCGTAATCCGTACGTTAATTTAAGCCCACCCCCAGGTTTGTACGGCGCCATTTCGACGATTTATCGAAGTTTCGATTTTTTCGTATATTTATGGCGCGCACTGTAGTAGCGGGGCTTCTATTGGTAAACATCCGTTATACTTCCTCTGGGCCGAAATAAATATCACTTCTAATAATCAAATTTTGCTCATAATAAATGTCCAGTTGTATAAAGTTCGCAATATGTATTTTTGGTATTACAAAATCGAACTTCGAACCAAACTTACACTACAGCTTCGCACCCAGCAAAATCTGGGGTGGCAGCAGCGATTGCACTTTTGGCGTTCACCAACGCCTCTAGCTCGCATGTCACCACCTTTGGCAAGAGTCCATTGCGTCCTACGAGAGTGTCTTTCTGTTTGTGCGGAATTTTGAAGCGGTTTGACCCTCCATTGGCGAGGATCTTGCCCAAGACAAGCTGCAGTGTCATGAAAATCCGGCCGATTTTTGCGAAGTCTAGATCGTCGGATGCCCCCCTGACGTTGCGCAGCAACTCCTTCACCGTCCCCGCGCACTTCTTATGCTAGAGGGCGTGAATGGAGGTGAAGAACCCCAGGTCTAGCACGTTACAGTCGGGAGAGTTAGGGGACTAGGCACTCATTGAGATGCCCCATCCATCGGTGCGACCTGCCGCCGCCACGATGGCGTCCTTGAGAAAGACGTGCGGCTTTGCATTGTCTTGTTGTATGTAGATGGGCTGGCGCTTTGAGCCCGGCCACTTCTCCTTGATGGACTGGATGATGTGGTCGACAAGATACCGGCGATACGTATCCCGGTCGACCGTAATGCCGCGCAATATTGGCGTTCCAGCCGGCCGGTTCTTGCTGTTCCGCAACGCCGGTACCACTTCAACAAAAGGCCACATTCCGATGTGACCGTCGAACATCTTCTTCCGGTGGTGGTCGTACCGCGGTCGAGCCACAGCTACCAACACCATGACCTTCTCGATGAACGTCTTGCTCTTGGTGGCGCGGTGGGGGTCTTCCTCGCGCAGCGAGAGGTAGTACTTTCGCTTCACACGTCGCATGTAGAACCATTTCTCGTCCACGTGAGCGTGGTTGAGAAAAGGAGAGAAGAGCCCCGTGCTCTCGTTGACGAATGACGACGCGAACTTGAATCGCTCAATGCGGTTGTTGTTCGTTAGCAGAGGCCGAAGGACGGACGTGTGCCGTCCAAAGAGCCTGTCCTTGAAGCTGCGGACCAGCGTGCTCTTGGAAATACCGATACGCTCCGACAAAGTACGAAAGTCGGTCCGCTCGGCTAGCGGGATAAGTTCGATCCGCTCCCAAAGCTGAACGGCCTGGGAGGCAGTGAACAAGCGTTTGCGGCCGCAGCGACCCCGCCTACGAGCAAGAAACGCGTCGGTCTTTCCTTAGCGTAGCCCCTCGACGCCCCGCTTCCACAGGCGGGCGATTGTGCGTGCTGAACAGCCCAAATTAGCCGATATTTGCTTGATAGCGCCATACTCGAGTCGGAAATTGCTGCTACGAGCGAGTAGGAGTGAGAAGGCGATCTTGCGTTGATCGGGTGTCAAGTTTTTGCTGCGGTATGGCTGTTTTTCCGGGCGCTGCGGCATTTCTTTGTCGGCCCGGACGGAGGTGTCGACCTCAATGTCAATTTTTGAATGAGCCACTCGATATATTTTTAATCCGAGACCATTCCCGAACTCCCCTAATCGTGAGTTTTCGTTCTGACCAATCAGCTGTCCTGTTGCGAGGCGTAGGAGAATAATCCATTCCGCCAATCAGAAGTGGACACTTATTTTGGCCCAGAGGAAGTAATGGGGCTTCGCCCAATAACGAGTTAAAAGTTGCAGGTTCACAGTTTACAGTCGCGTTTGTTTGAAATGAATTCCTGAATTGCGACTATACAATCAGTACACGAACGATAAAGCCTAACCAATATGCACACAACTGGATCGGATTACTAAAGATGAAGAACGTGTCATGCCGCTTGGCTGGCGGAGCGAACAGGGGCAGGAGTAGGAGGGTGGTGAAGCAGGAAGACTAGAGCTAATGCACGAGTGCACTGGCGCTGGGGACCACGGGAGGTGTGCGGGGCGCCTCAGTCGCGTCCCAGCAGCCAGGAGACGCGAGGTCTCCCGCCTGAAGGAACGAGAGAGGACGCTGGAGGTGGCAACGCGTACGGCCGTCAGGGGCGCCTCCACGACTCTGTCAGCACTCCTCCTGCCTCTCCAGAGCTGCAGCGACGTCCTGGGCTTACGTCTCCAGCCTCCTCGGTGCCGCGAACGTCCTATTTCTTCCGATGAAGACACAAACAGCACCGACGAGCGTCGTACTCGCAGCGGACGCCTTCACGGGGGAAGAAGGCACCGCTGAGCACGATCCAACGCCAGCGCATGGAGCAGAAGAGCGACCGTGATACTGAAACAGTGTCGAGCTGCCCTCCCGCTGGGAGAAATGTACTAGCCGCCTTTGTAAGCGGAGGAGAAGGCTCCTTCCTCGCCACCTGCAAGACTAGCTCCCCCTCCGTCCACTCGACGGGTCGAGCAGCGAAGAGGGAGGGCCTGTTGCTATATGTTCTCCCTTACAATGAAGAGGCAGTGCCTGAAGACTCTCCATCAAGATTCCGGAGAACAAGAGCATGCAGAACACGCAAAGAACCCCCTCGAACAGCGGCTCGCCATAACCGCTGGTGGCCACGCGCCTTCCCGCCAGTCGCCGCCCTCGACACGCCCTTCCCCGCGTCCAGGAGCCGCCGCCGCCGCCGACGGTAAAGAAAGAGACGCACAGGCACCTCCGCAGTACTGCCCGCCGACGCGGCAGGCCCCCCGAGGCCCCGCCATAAGCGCCATCGATCGCGCGGAGCTCCACTCGGGTGACTTCGTCATCTCCAGTTGTGTAATGAACCGCTCGACCAGATCGCGTTCACTATTCCAGCCAATCGTTATTCATAAAAGTGTTTTAACCAATCAATAATTGTAATTATGGAGCAAAAAATCATAGTTTTAGCTAATCAAAATCGCTATTTGACTTATAGTGTTCTGATTGGACAAAATGAAGACGTTCTGGAGCGCCAAGAGCTACAATCGAATCGTCATAATGGCTGGCACCACGACGCCCTTCTTCGTGACGGCGGCGGCGGCCAGCGACCAGCGCGCAGGCAAGCGCAAGCGGGCGGACGCTGTGGGCATCGAGCAGCTCAAGGACGAGCTCGAGGCGCTCGCGACCGCCGAGGATGCGGTCGTGCCGCTCGGCGTATGTTGTTCGCAGCAGAACCAGTCGGCCGGGCCTGCTGTAGATGAGATGGCTGACTCCGTTGACTACGTCCATGCCTCAACAGGATGTCCGCGATCTGTTCGCGGACCACTGGATGGAGACGATCGAGACGGACCTGAAGCACACGGTGCTGCTCGTGTGCGAGGAGATACCCGACCTGCGCGTCTCCAGCAAGGAAGGCGGCGCGGCCGACGCTGACACCGAGCAGGAGAAGGAAACCACTGGGACGTCAACGCACACAGCTTCTACGTCTGAGGGTGAGGACGAGATGCCGTTCCTAGCGGGCACCGAGGACTTCTACCGGCTCAAGTGTCGGCTGTCGGAGGGCGACAGCATCCCGAGAAGCGACTCGACGCTGCTGCGCGTGCCAGTCTCGCAGCGCGAGATGGAGAAGGAGAAGAAGTCGGCCAAGAAGGCCATCAAGATGAAGATCAAGAAGTTCAAGAAGGGCGGCAATGGTATGCTGTCTGTGTCTTTACGTGTCTTCATAGCTGCAGCTGACTAATTGAGGTGCAATGTGGAGCAGACCGCCTGACCGCCGCCTTCTACGTGCTCAGCGCGGAGGAGCTGCGCGTACACCTACCCATGATCCCGTTTGCAGATGCCGCTGCAGCGGAGGCGGCCCAGTTCGTCACCACGAAGCCGCTTGCAAACGGCGATACCCGTTCGGAAGACCAACTGTTGCTGGCGATCGATTGCGAAATGTGCCGGACGACTAAGGGCATCGAGCTCACGCGGATAACCCTTGTTGACGCCAAGGAAAATGTGCGTACTGCTGTGAATGTGCTTGCATGCATTGTGCTACGGCAAGGCTAACGAATGTTATCTGCACAGGTGCTGATTGATGAGTACGTGCGGCCCAAGAATCCGATAGTGGACTACTGCACGCAGTACTCGGGCATCACGTACGAGATCATGGAGAGCACGACCATGAGGCTTGCAGACGTGCAGCAACTGTTCCTTAAGCACGTGCCGGCCGAGGCGATCCTCGTGGGCCACTCGATCGAGAACGACCTGATGGCGCTGCGCGTGCTGCACCGACGCATCATCGACACGACAGTGCTGTATCCACACCCCAAGGGCCCTCCGTTCCGGTCAGCGCTGCGGTTTCTGGCCAGCCAGTTCCTGAAGAAGACGATCCAGACGGGCACCGACGGGCACTGCAGCGTCGAAGACGCTGTCGCTACGCTCCAGCTCGCCCACGTAAGTTATTGAGCAAGCTCGTTCCGTCTAAGCACACATGCATTTACGATTTCGACTCTCTGCCTTTGTCAATGTGTCTGCTACAGCTCAAGATCAAGCACGGACCGACGTTCCCGAGCATCGAGCACGAATACAAGCAGAAGAAGGTGCTGAGTGAGCTCACCAAGCTCAAGAAGTCGGCGCTGCTCGTCGACGGCGCACGTGCCTGCCGCTCTCTGAGCGCAGGAACAGCGTGCGCGATCCCCTCCGAGACGCCTCCCAGCGTTGCGGCCGCCGTAGTCCATCAACTGACAACGGGGTTCCCGCCGCACTTGACGTGGGCTCGGATGCGCGGTGCGACGCGTGAAGAGATCACCGAGCACGTGCGCAGCATCCGAGCCGCGTTGCCAGAACGCTCGTGCCTCATGGTGATATTAGGAGGTGACACGACCAAGCTCCGGGCGCAGCACAAGCTGCGGACCACGCGCGCGGATCCGCGGTGCTCCATCATCTGGGACAAGCAGCACCAGGCCAAGCTCGACGCCGTCGCCGCGCACGCACAGCAGGGGCTCGTGCACGTTCTGCTCAAGGCCGCTGACGAATCGTAAAGGCGCGGTCGCGCCAGTCAACGGATCGCAGTCATGGACGGACCCGTAGGACCAAGGCAAGGAGGAGCGGAGGCGTGATGCGAGAACCGACCGCTTCAGCATTGGATTTCTGCTCGCGCGCGCGAAAGGAAAGCCCATTGAGTCAGTTTCGTGACGTTCTCGGTCGCTGGTTGCCTGCCTGTCAGTCGATCTCTTGGTACGCTGACGCCCCAGATCGCATATATCAAGCCGCGACGCTCATTTTAGGTGGCGCGCACGCCTCAGTGTGCCGTTTGACAAGCTCTGTACGTACAATAATCGTCTGCTGGCGCCTCGAAACGATCGAGAACGTGCCTCGCGTGTCTCCTCTTCCTCCCTCAGTGAGCCTTTGCCGCTTCTGCCGATGAGGACAGCCGAGCGAGAACGAAGCGGCGAGAAAAGCAAAAAAGTGAACATCAGCACTCACCACCACGCCGGATTCGCCGCGTTCTTTCCGTCCTCGTCTCGCGCGACTTCTCTCCTTCCACTCGCGCCTCTTCGCGCGCCGCTTGCTCCTCCAGCACTAACGATGGCGACCGCCGCAGTGAACGAGCAAGTGATCAACCGGATAGCTGCGCGATCCGTGCTTCCATTCGGTCCAGCGTCGCCGTTTTGCCGAGAAGGAGGAGCGCGAGCGGGCGATCACGAGGCGGGCGACAGAACCGACGGCAACGCCGCGGGCGGAATGAGATGGCGACCGGCCCCATTGCCACCATCGTCTTCAATAGCAGCTAGCCAGCCAGTCCACTCGGCTGCCAGGCGCTACCGAACCGAGCTGATCCCTCCGCTCACTCTGCGATTCGCTTCGGACCGCCAACCAGCCACTCGATACCAATACCACACCCGCCATGACTGCGCTGCACGCGAGCTCCAGCAAGATCAGTCACATCGCCGCGACTTCAAGCACCAAGAAGCGCGTCCAAGTCGAAGCGACGCGGGCCGAGCTGGTGCGCAGGGGAGCCGTCGGCCGCCGTTTCGCCGTCGTGAGCCTCTCACTCGGATCTCCGCCCAACATCAAGACCAAACCGAACGTCGACCAAGCCGAGCTGGCCAAGCAACTCGCACTACTGGGCTTCGACAGCGAGGTAGAGACCAAGGTAGTGGCAGCACAAGACCGGCCGGCAGGCGTCGCATGCTGACAAGGACGAAGAGACACGAGCAGCGAGCGGAGAAGATTTTGTATAAGCCGACGTGGTAGACTGGAGGGGGGGGGGGAGGGGGGGTTGCGCATAGACCTCGTGAAATAAATAGATGATAGAGCCCTCTCCGATCGAAGCCTCCGCTTTTTAGTTCCTCCCAACGTCTTCTGCTTCGCTGGTCGAGCTGCCGCTCACCGTCCCTCCGCCGCTGTTCGTCTTCTCGGACAGATGATTATCGCGCCGGCACCCAGTGCGAGAGGCCGCGCTGCCCTCAGCGAAAGTCGGAGTCATGATCGTGTCGGATCGCACATCGCGCCCACCTCTCCGCGTTGCAACCGACACCTTCAACCAACGCGCCGGTGTCTCACACACAGCTGTTGAGCCGGACGGTATCCGAGCAAATCGCACGACGTGAAGGCGGAGGAGCGCAGCCACCCCGTCACACAGAGACACAGCATTGTGCAGGCAAATGCATCACGAGCGTCTCCATCCAGCTCGAGGCGTCTGATTATCCAGACTCGGCCGTCGTTTACACGTGCCGACCAACGCACCCGCCTGGTTCGAGGCGTCGGCACAAGGTGGTCAGGGCTCTGGCTGGGCGTCTTGGACGCTTGGCATTCCTGAATTCGCCTCGAAGCCCCGACCAAGATGAAGACCTTCTTCACGCTGCTGGCGAGCGCGGCCACCGTTTCCGCCGTCGTGGCCGACGACTTCTGCGGCCAGTGGGACTCGTACGCGTCCGACACGTACACGGTGTACAACAACCTATGGGGCGAGAGCTACGCGACGTCGGGCAGCCAGTGCACGGGCGTGGACACGGACGAAGGCTCCGTGATCGGCTGGCACACTTCCTTCAGCTGGGCGGGTGCCTCGTCCAACGTCAAGTCGTACGCCAACGCCGCGCTCGTGTTCGACGCCAAGCGGGTCAAGACCATCAGCTCCATCCCCACCACGTGGGAGTACTCGTACTCGTACGACGGCACGCTCATCGCCGATGCCGCGTACGATCTGTTCACGAACTCGTCCGCGGACGGCAGCAACGAGTACGAGATCATGATCTGGTTGGTCGCGCTCGGCGGCGCCGGCCCCATCTCGAGCACGGGCTCGGCTGTCGCGACCGTGACCATCGCGGACGTCAGCTTCAAGCTGTACTCGGGCCCGAACGGCGACACCACCGTGTACTCGTTCGTGGCCGACACGGAGACCACCAGCTTCTCGGGCGACCTCATGGACTTCTTCGACTACCTGTCGACCAACCAGGGCTTTCCGACCATCCAGTACCTGACGACGGTCGAGGCCGGCACCGAGCCCTTCACGGGTACCAACGCCAAGCTCACCGTGTCCAAGTACTCGGTCGCGGTCAACTAGGTGCGGACCAATGTGCGTCCTTGTTCGCTGTGTCGAACCAAGCTACACTGTAAAACTGTCAAGTTGATGTGATGTGTTGTCTCTCGTTCTTTGTACAGACCTAACTGGTGTTGCGTCCTATTCTTCGGCCACGAGGGTGCGCGCCCGGTGGGCAGCATCAACGTCTTGGAGCCACATCTTGATATGGGCCGCCATGTCATGCGACCCATACTTCTCCATCATGAAGGCGTGGCCCTGCGGCATGATGTGGTGGCGTGCAGACGGGAAGCGAAGCTGGTACTTCTGGACAAAGTCCGGGGGGAGCCACCCATCCACCGAGGAGTAGACGAAGAGCATCCTGTCCTCGTGGCGACGCACGAGCTCCTCGTCGAGCTTGCCGATCTGCTCCAGCTCCTGCCGCCCAAGGTACAGCACGTTCTTCAAGACGCTGGTGTTCATTAGCGACATACACGCATATTGCAGCACGGGCCCAATGTCGCCAGCGATGTTGCGGGACACGAACCACCGCCGCAACAGACTCGGGAACAGGTACCCGATCACCTTGACGAAGCGCACCATGAGATACCGGTATTTCAACAGCGTTGAGAGCTCCACCCCGCTCGGAGTCGCGTTCAAGTGCGCGATCGCGGGCTGTATCAGCACCATCTTCTCGATCGCGTCGGGGAACTTGGCAGCAATCTGCAGCGCCAAGTAGCAGCCAACCGAGTGGCCAATCAGCACGATCCGAAGGCGAGGGTTGGCTTGCAGCCGCTTGCTCACGTAGTAGATCTTGTGCTGGATCTGCTCTTTAAGCAGAAACGCGCGATCATACTTGTTGCTCGCCGCATTAGCGACGCAGCCACTCTGGGAGAAGCAGCGCACTTCGTAGCGGCGGTCGTAGTGCTTGGCGAGCTCGCGCATGAGCGGCACCATGAAGAACGGCACACCGGGGTTTCCAGGGATGATCAGGAACATTAGGTTCTGGTCGGGGTCGTCGAGCGAGTAGTAGACGAGCGATTGCGCCCCCATTCCGTCAGGGGGCCACAGCGTATCACTCCATGGCAGGCGGCGTCGCCTTTGCGAGCGCAGCAGCGGCCTTTGACTCGGACTTTTCCTTGTCGTCCTCGTCTCGAGGCGCCGTACCCTCCTCCTCTTCCTCCTCTTCGTCATCTTTCAGCAGCGATCAGCGGAGTTTGCGATGCCGGCGGTTGTTCCGGTAGCGCTGGTAGACGAACTGCGCCACCGTCGCCAGCACCGATGCGATGACTTGGTTGCGCGGCATCCGCAGATGCTCCACGAGCTCCGTAAGTGCTGGCGGGAGTGACCTGGGCGGTGCCATCGCGTCTGTGGGACTATCGGTGCGCTGAGGAGAGTGAGAATGCGCGAGCGTGGAGCTCATCAGCCGTCGGTCATTGCTGATGCGCATCAACAGGCTGCGGCGTCCATCATCCTCCCGGCATCATCAGGTTCACTGCCATAATCAACAGCGTTTTATCCAATCCGAAGTCGAGAAAGCGATGAAAATCAAACGTTTTCGGCGAATGGCAGCGAACGCGTTGCACATCAAGGTGGCGAGATCAGTAGCAACTGAGGCAACGTGTTCTCCGTCCTTGTGGACCGTAGCAGACAGCAATGCTTGACACTCGCGGCTACCTGACAAACTCGACTACATCCGACCACATTTGATACAACCAGCTTGCTTGTAGGCGATGATCAACGCCAGCGCTCGCGAAGGAAGTGCACAGGCTGCCAGTCTGCTTGATGTCAATGGTGACGGCATGGTTCGAGTCAATAAGACACTGCAGCTGCATGCGTGCACGCAGGTCCGAAGTCGCGAGTGCTGCGTTTCCGTGGATAGGGATACGTGGGGACAAAGCGAGGGTCGTTTATAGTGTCCCTCCGCACTGATTTAGCTGTTGCCTTCACTTGTGCCTTGATGAAGTTGCTGCGAGCGACAACCACGCACTTGCTGACTGCTGGAAGCCTTCGGCTCGGCCACTACCCACCACAGTGTGCCCCAAGATATGTAGTGTCGTCGCCACGGAGCCTTTGGGGGTCACCTTTGGGGACCGCCTTGACCTCGTTTCGCCGACCCAACAGTACAACGATGTGATCCACAGTGTGGATTGAACATTTGCTCCTCACCGGGTGCAGTTTTCTTATCCGAGGAGCTTGGTCGGCCGATCCAGACCAGGGATCGTGTTGCCACACGGCGCTAAGACGTCGACGGGCATCGGTAGCCAGGCAGCCGCAGTCCGGGATCAGCGCGTTGGCAGCCGCCAACACTTCCTCGGGCAATTGGCGCACAAGGCGTGTATGGACACTGTTTTTTGGGTGGCCAGCGATACTCGACGGCCTCTTGGGTAGAAGAGAGGGCACCGTCAGGTGACCCGAAGTTCTACTTGCACGCGTCGTTGACTACCTCCTGCGATCATTTTTCAACTTACCAAGTGGAACTCAAGCCCAAAGTGAAAACCAGAAGCGACCGGGAATCGCCATCCCCGTCGCGACGACCCAGTCAAGACAAGACAGGCCAGTCCAGTGATGGCCGTCGCCACTCAAACCGCGTCACAGCCGACGCTTGCACAAGTCTCATGTGGACGTTTGAGCTCACACAAGCACCAGCCTCCTCCTCCGCGACGAGTCCAATCGTCAGCCGAGCCGGTCAAGATATGGGGCCGCGAGGCGTACGCTCGCGAGCAGCAGCAGCAGCAACCGCTCCGTAGTGGCGTTCAGCCGCGATCGCGGCCCATGATCGACAAGCCCACCAAGTCGACTCCAGCTCTCGTCGACCGCCAAGTCAAACGTAGCGTGACACCAACTGATGTGATAATTAACGCATCGACCGTCATGCCTGCGTTCCGATCACCGGCAGCAACGACGACGGTGCCAATAAATTCGACAACGACGCGACTACCACCGCCGCCAGTGACGGCGACGGGGAGCAGACTGACAGCAGTCACCAATGAGCAGCGGACAATTGCTTCACCCGTCGCCACCGAAACTGCGACGTCAATGTCCAAATCGGTGTCGACCGGTGGTCTCGACCTGCTGCGTCTGCTCGAGACTGTCGGCTCGCCGCGACTGGCGTCCATGTCTGCGCCAGTGTCGCCTCAGACGGCACTGCGCGAGGCAACACGGCGCGAGCAGCAGCGAATGCGATCGACGAGGACCACGTCGGCTCTGAGCGCGGCCAGTGAGAGTGCGGACGAAGATCATTTGACGGTCAAAGTCCTCGGCATTGGTCGCAACCTGGCGGTGACGACCCGAGGTGGCTTCAGCAGCACGAGTGAGTCCGAAGCGGTGCAGTCGTTGTTTGTGAGGGTTGCGTCGTCACCGACGTTGCTGGTGTCGATGCCGGCGGTCGCCGCGGCGGACGACAACAATGCAACCAGCAGTAGCACCAACAGCAGCACGAGGCGCAGCGTGTCGGTGAGTCACCCGATGCTGTGTGCGCTGATGCTGCAGCTGTACATGTGCAGTGCGTTATTGTCGACGCGTGGCGAGATGGCGTTCGTGGAGAAGAAGCGGTTGGTGGTGGAGCTTGGTCACGGGGAGACGCGCGCGTTCGTGGGATTGGCGTCGGCCTAAACTGTCTGTCGGTGTGTTGGTGTGAGCGTTTGATACGTATAGTGTCTGCAGTGTTGTGGTAGTGCTCGATGCCTCCCTGTGCTTGGCTATGATAATGATATGAAACAAGTACCAAGACTGGCCTCCAGCGCAAGATTTCTGAATTGATTCTCTTGTTAAATGATAGAGGAACGGTGCGACTCGAATCAAGAAACGCACGAGGCGTGGTGTACCGCAATCCGTTCGAAGAATCCGATTGTCCACATCGAGGTGTCCACCACCTGCAGAAGATAATACAGTCTGTTTCGCCATTAAGCACGGGGTAAAAATAAATATTTCCATCAAATTGTTTTCTTTTTTATCACTTAATGTTGGTATTTGTATGTAGTGATTGGCAATTATACTAATAACTCATATTTTTGAAGTGTGCTTAATGGCGAAACAGACTGTATAGTCTTCTAATAAAGCTATTGCAGTACTCAAGATGCTATTGATTCATGATTGGCTAAAACCTATCCAATTTCGTCCAACGCCATCGCAATATACAATCTACCATCATCGCCAAGTTACCGAACTGATGAGCATGGCGGATGACCTGCGGGCGCAGACGCAGCAGCTCCGCGCGTTCGTGGACGCCCAGAAGCGCGCGGTGGAAGCGGCGGACAAGAAGTACAATGTAATTGGCGCGGTGGCGGCTCTGCGCGAACTCGCGGCGCCGCTGACGCGCCCTGAAAACTTCGGCCCGGATGGGAAGGTATGCCGTTCTTTTGATGCCACCGCTTGTGCCATTTCTGAAGTGGGCGTTCGTGTTTCTATCGTCCCAGCGACTATTCCTGGACACGGCCTACCGCGACGTGGCGGGCTTCATGCTCGGATTCGTCGCTGTTCACATCGAGATCTGCCTGTCGGACACCGAGCGGCGCGATGTCTTCGACGTGTTCTTCGACCACTCGGCCGTGCCGCCAGCCAGGGCGGTCGCGGCGCTAACGTCGGTGCTCGTGGCGACCGGCGCCTCACCGACTAGTAACCGGCAAACAGAGGCGGACGACGCGGCTGTGACGATCAGCCACTGCCTCCGGCTGCTGGAGAAGATTGTTGAAGATGGAGGGCTAAGCGAGATTGTCACCGACCTGCTCGAGCAAGAGGTGCGCTCAGGGCATTCAGGGTGTTGCTTCCAGGTATCAGTCGATAGATGATGCTGATGTTGATCGCTGATGTGGCAGGCTCCGTTTTCGTCTCACGGGGTGCAGTGGCGGATGCTCAACAGCCAGACTCTCGTCTCGCACCTCGGGTCCCTACCAGGTATGCCGGCATGCGGTGCGTCGACTTCGCTCCTGCTGTATCTCATACGTGTTCATGCTTGCACGCTGGATAGATCTGGTTCACAACCGCCGCCAGCGTGGGTCTCCGTCGGTGTTTCGACCGCGCTACTACTTCCCGCTACTCTGCGATGCGATTTTCGCCGCGTTCTTGGGCTGGAGCACCGTTAACAGTCCACCAGACGACAGCCAAGTCCGATCTGTTGTGTTTCGGATGCTAAGCGAGAAGCTCATCCGTGTCGGTCAGGTGGATGCACTGGTGCAGAGCTGGTTTCGAGTTATCCAAGGCACGAAAGGATCGGGAAACCGCTCGGACATCGTGCTCCACCAGATTCTGCTCCGGAGCCTTCCCGAGTCGTGCTATCAGCAGTTTTTCCAGCAACTCGCAAGGGAACCGGGCCGTGATGTGATGAAAAAGTTCGATCATGACACTCCACTGGTGCTGAGCGAACCAAAGTACGCTCTGCTCTCATATCTGCCGCCCGGCATGGTCGCAAGTCAGCAGTTCCTGTACGTTCTCGCATACAAGCTGCTGCTGAAGGCTCCGGTCAGCGACTTGTTCGTCTGGCGAGTGCTCGTCGACACGCTCATCCGTTCACAGGCTGACTTGTTGGCCAAGAAGCAGGCATCAAGTCCCCTCACGGCGGTTTTCGATGTTGTCCTCGACCAGTGGAGCCAAAGTGACTTCCCCGTGTCGACGGACTATGCGTTAAATGCGTCCGTCACCTTCTTCCTGCGGTACGCAATGCACAAGATGATCGAAACGCACTCGAACGCGTTTGCTGCCAGCGACTGGACGGCCAAGCTTTGCAAGGGTGTTCAGAACCACATGAGCCACTCGGTTGAGCGCGTGCGTCTGCTTGCCATGCGTGTCGGAGAGACTCTGTCGCTGCTGCTGTCACCCGATAACCCGCTGAACTTCGAAATCGACAGCGTGGATCCACTTGATGTGTTCGGGAGTGCGAACGTCACGATCGGGCTCCCTGCAAAGGATTTGCCATCAAACGACGGGGACAGTCGGGATGGTCAAAGCGGAGGCGATATCAACGAACAGTTCACGAAGATGCCGACGACGACGAAGAAGAAATCAAAGCGTCAGCCGGCAGCGTTCACGCTGGATCCAGATGCAGTGGTTCTCAGTGATGATGATGACAGCATCGGAGACGACCAAGGAAGCGAGGCTGACGGTGACAGTGACAGCGATGCGGAGTCCGATTCGGATATGAGTTTGGCTGCGTACGACCTGAACGACGATGAGAGCGACCTGCAAGCCAAACGCCCAGTGTACCTGAAAGGCCTAATCTCCGCGCTTCTCGTAGATGATGACCGTGAGAAGACAGAGGCGGCGCTAGAGGTAGCGGAACGGTTGCTGCGGCGACGACCGCGCGATCTGCACGAGAATGTCCGGGAGGTCGTCACGGCGCTGCTTCGACTGGAAGACAAGTATAGCACGACCAACTTCGTGACGTTGCGCTCGAACGCACTAGCGGCAGCGTGTGCACTGTCGCCTGTCAAGACGCTTCCGTACCTCCTGAGCCAGGCCTTGGAGCGTGAACAACTGCTTCAGTCCCGTATCGACATCCTTCAGGCGATGGTGCGCGCGTCGCACGAGCTCTCCGAGACGGGTGAATTCCGCATCTCTGGCCCGAAGACACTGCTGCGGTCTTCTACTGCAGAGACAAGGACTAGCGAGCTGGACGCGCGCACTATGGCGAGCTTGAAGACTCGGCGCTTTGGATACCGTCGCGACCCGCTTGTTGCTGCCAAGAAGAACGCGTTCAGCGAGCACGCGCTCGCATTTTTCTCGCCCCTGTTGTTCGGCTACATCGAGTACCGACGGCAGATCGAGGCGTCGTCACCAGGCAGAGCGCTAAGCGAGGTGGAGCACGTCTTCCTGGCGCACCTGCTGCACGCGCTGGCATGCTTTGTGGAGGCGGCGGGCAACGCCCCACAGACAGTCTCCATGGCCAAGTGCCTCGTCGAGTTTGCGTGGGTCGAGCGCGACAACAAAGAGGCCGCCGTGCGACGCCAGGTGCTCTACTGCGTGAGCCGCGTGCTGCTGGTCGTACCGCCCTTCCTTCTACGCCAGGAGCTGGGTGACAGCATCGTGGAGATGCTGACGTGGATGCAGCAGGTCGCGCGCAGCGACCCGGACGACGGCTGCCGCGAAGCATCCAGGCTGCTACTCTCGTCGAGCAGCATTCCGGCCCTGTCACTGCAGTAGATAGAGGATGAGTTAGTGAAGACCAATGCGATTAGCACGGTCATTAACTGGGACCCGACGCGTGAATGGCAGGAAGCTTCTTCGTATCAATCATTATCAAATATCTCGAACACATTACTCGTCCGTCTTGACGACCTTCTTCTTAGCTGGTGCCTGCAATATGCAGCCACGCAGAGTGTGTCAGGAACAAGAATAGTCATCCCAGGGGCGACCGCTGCGACCAACCGCTACTCACCTTCTTGGGTTTGGAGCCTGACGGGGTCAGCCGCTTGCGCTTCGTCGTCGGTCCGCTGCTAGTAGAGGCAGTCTCCTCGACTTCCACCGCCGTCAATGAGGCGGGTCCTTTGGGCTTGTGCTTGGGTTTCCGCGCCGCCAATTCGGTCGTCTGCTTCGCCAGTGGGTTCGCACGCTTGAACCGCGGCGTCGCGCTCGGCCGCGCCGTCACGAACTCAATGTCCGACTGGTCCGACTCCAAGTCGCTCAGCTCATAGTAGCTCAGCTCCGACAGCAAGAACCTGGCGCGTTGCACCGTCAGCATCACCAAAAAGCCACACCATAAGGCGTGCAGCACACGAACGTACTCGTTCTCGGTGGTGATGCGGTCGAGCCGCGCCGTCAACGCGGCGTACCGCGCGCTCAGCTCCTCCCGGTCCTGCTCAAACGCGGTCGCCACAGTCAGCCCAACTCCCTCCAAAGCGCATGCCGCCTGATCAGTGGCGAGACCTAGTAACACGACGCGAGCGCACCTGCTCGGCGGCGGCGTAGACCTTCTTCAGCTCCTCGTACTTACGGCAGTACGTCTCTGATCAGGGGTCAACAATGCGATGGCCAGCGGTCAGAGCGCTGCCACTGCGCCGAAGAGGCTCAAAGAGGGAAGAAACAGGCATGGGTGGATAGAGGAGCGTCTACTCTACTCACCTGCGTCGGTGGCGGCCGAGGGCTCGGCGTCCTCCGCGTGCGGGGGCGCCGCGTCGTCATCGTTCATCACCGCGCTCAGGTCCATGTTCACGACTGCGTCGCGTTATTGCTGGGGTTTGCTGAAAAACCCATCGGCTGAAGGCGCCCGCAAAACTACGAGGGTTATGTTGTGTTTTTGGGTGATTTGGGGTTATATTTACACAGAAAAACCTCGACGAGCCCGAATCATGTCCGGGAAAAACCTCGAGTAAGGTTACGCACGCGATGCGAAGCCGTGGGACGCGTTTCGACATGACAACAGCTGGGCGGGCGCCAAATCCCAGATTCAGGTGCGCTTTGCACCACTTTTTGCATCAGAATGGGCGCAACAGAGACACCCAGCCATCGAAACACCTTATTTTGTGTGACACATTATTTTCTCCATACCAACCAGTGCTTCAAGCCATCGTCCTCGACGACTAGTGTGGTGTGAGCCACACTATGCCAGTGTACCTATTTTTGGCCCGCGCTTCGAACCCATCCATAAAGAGTAACTTTTTCGCTCGGGGAGTACCCCCCTTTCTCGGTATAAACCAGGTTACGTCGTTGACCTTGACCCTGGTGCATACAAAGTCGCAAAGGAAAGGGAGGGGAAGAACATCCATCACCAAGATTACCGCGCAGAGCAGCGCGATCGATCGGTGACGCTCGACGCACGCGGCGGGCGACACGCGCGCGCTCTTCGGTTCTCTCGGACGCGCTCGACGCGGCGGCCTCTCTTCGCGGGCCCTATCGCTGCCCGGGGATCGCAACGAGCGCCCGTGACGCGGGGACCGCCCGAGAAAGGACGGGAATCAGATGGAGACGGCGGGCAGCACGGACTCGCCCGTGAGCTCGGCCAAGGTCTCGGAGCTGGGCAAGGCGCTGGACCAGGCGTCCATATCGTCGGGCCTGGAGGGTGGCTCGCCTCCCGCGGCGGGGGACACCCAGAGGGCCCACGATGGCGGCGAGTACGACGACTATGAGGATGAGGAAGACGACGATGAGTATGACGACGACGATGACGACGACGACCTGTCGGCCGAGGAGGTGGACCAGCTCCCGGTGAAGCTCCCGACCAAGTCGCCCAAGAAGCGCGGGCGGACGGACAGCATGAAAAAGGCGCTGCCGCCCCCGGCCTCGCAGCGGTACAAGCACCTGAGCGACTCGTCGATGGACAGCGGTGTCCCGACCGTGTCGTCGCCGGATTCCACGTCCTCGTCGACGTCCAAGACCACGTTGCTGTACACGGCAACGGCGGCGACGGTGCCGCTCAACCCGCAGAGCAAACTGATGGTGAAAGACCGCAAGGGAAGCGGCATGGGCACGCCGAACGTGCATCTGATCTTGGACGCCGTCAAGCAGGCCCCGCCTGCCAAGGAAAAGTCTAACCCGCGCCGATGGTCCAAGCACGAGGTGGGTGGCCCTACAGAGAAGCAGCGTGGAGAGGTGGGTAGTGCGAATCTAATCGATGGGCTTCTCGTCTTTACTGCGACACGACCACAGGACGAATCACTTCGACTGGCAGTCGAGCGGAGCGGTGAGCGCAACTGGAAGGTCAGTCCAATCTCATGGATCTATGGTGTGCCTTTATGGACATGAGTGTCCTCATAGCGACATTGGCAATTGCTTGGATAGGCGATCGCGGACCAGGTTCCGGGCCGAAACCACACACAGTGCCTGCAACGATGGACTAAGGTCCTGAAACCCGGATTGATCAAGGTTCGAATGTTTGCTCTATGTTCGTATCATGCCCGTTGAGTCGCTTTGTTCATCATCTCGTACGTGAATGCTGCTTCTCGAACGTACAGGGCCATTGGACTCCAGAAGAGGACTCCAAGTTGCGCGAGCTGGTTGCAGAAGGCAAGAAGAACTGGGGCCAAGTCGCGTCTTTGATCCCTGGACGAACGTGAGTAAAAGTGGCATTGTGTGGATCATTGTTTTGCATCAAAGGGCTAAGTGTTGTCTTGACTTCACCCGTATAGGTCCAAGCAGTGCCGAGAACGATGGTGCAATCATCTCGATCCGAACATCAATAAGGGGTACGTGCACGCAGACGAACCAGCCACGAGCCTACCTCGGTTGTCTTGTTAACGCGCTCGAGTTGCGGCGCTCCACGCAGGTCATACACAGAAGACGAGGACAAAATCATCATCGAGATGCAGGCTAAGCTTGGTAACCGATGGTCAATCATTGCGCAGCAGTTAAAGGTACGACATCCACACGGCGTACACCTCATGAGGCTCCGTGAGATTCACACGATGTGCTATCGTTTCAACAGGGGCGAACAGAGGACGCGGTCAAGATTCGTTGGAAATCGCTCATGAGAGGACGGCGCGCTGCGCTAAAGGAAGACAAAGCGGCGTCCCTCTCCTCTTCCGCGTCGAGTGCTACTTCCTCGCCGAGTAACTCGACGCCCACTGAGCGGCCTCGGCCAAAGACGGCCAAGTCACCATCCACTCGCCCTAAAGCGAAGCCCGCAGCGACCGTCAAAACCGAGTTGGAGCCTGTTTCGGAGGAAAGCGCGAATACTTCGCCTCCTCCCGCACCCGAGCCGCAGAAGCGTTCTCAAGAAGCTCCTCCGTCTACAACATCAGAGATGACAAGGCACGACTTCTCGAAGCAACCACCCCAACCGCAGCAAATTATGCAGCCAGACATGAACAACGTCGGCATGAGCACGAGCGTGCCGATGCAGAACGTGAATGATCTGGTGGCAGCCTCGATCCACAATTTCCGGATGAGCCAGCAGTTCCACCCGAACCTTGTGCAGGCGGGCGGCGCTATCTACGCGGGGAATCCCATGATGGGGCAACAACCGAATCAAGGCGGGTTCGCGATGCCCAACGGGGCATACGGTATTCCGATACCACCGCACCAGCCGTACCAGCTCCCGCCGGGCTACGCGATGTCGAATGACGCGACACTTGTTCACGGCTACGTCGTACCTACCAACTTCGCCGTTTCCGGTCCGATGCAAGTCCCGATGCAGGTGCGATTACTGTTGATTTTGCCGAAAGTGTGGTTGGCAATGCGTGACAGATGTGCCGTGTATGTTGTCTATTGTGCACCAGATCCCCTCTGCATCTGTTCCGCCTGGCGCCTCTTTCGCACCTCAGTCGATGGGTATGAGCATGAGCATGGACATGATTGGAGGCCAGGGTGCGCCGATGCCAATGCAATCCAACACCGGGAGCGTAGTTCACCAGGGAATCGTCGGGGGCAACATGGGCATCAATACCAGCGCAGCACCATCGCATCATGGACCCCCGATGAGTGGCCGTCCCGGACCAACTGGGGTCGACATTGGCCTTCCGCCGGCGTCCGCAGCATCGGCTGCAAGGGTATTGAACACTCCGAGAGAGGAGTGGGGTTCCTCACAGACCCCACGCTCTCAGATGATGATGGCCGAGGGACACGCATCCGCGTACGAGCTGTTCCACCAGCAGCGACTTCGGCTCATGCTGAAGGAGAGAGAGAAGCAAGGACTGTCGCTCGTTTCCGCGCCATCACCCGGCCAGGCGTTGCTCACCAAGGAGCTGGAGGCGAACAAGGAGCGGCAAGCAATCATGCAAAAGGGGTGGAAGAGCGCCGTTGACGCCATGATTTCCGTCAACAGCGTCAACGTACGTGGGCGGACATCAGTAACCGGTGTTTTGTGTGAGCAGGTACTTACCCACTGATTGTGTTGTGTTGTCTGCTTACAGGACTTGGTGTCGCTCGACGACCAGCAGAGGTTCGATAGCTTGCTGGAAAAGGTGACATTGTCAGCGCTTGACCCGACCGACGAGGAGCTACTCGACTTGACAGGAGGTAGTGTGGTCGTCGCATGATCTGAATTCCATAATAGCATGCAAAGGCTGACCACTTGTGCTTCTTCCTCGACCAACCCGATGAAACAGAAGACACGATCGACTTGTGATGAGCAGCAAGTCGAGGCGAGGGCGCGTCACAGGACGACGCGAGTCGAGCGTACGAGGCCCGAGTATGTGTACGTACTCTGGGCGAATCGCGTGTACCTTTAATTTAAAATCCTCCTCCCGGGCAACGAGTAGAATGGCAGCGCAAGCCAAGACGACGGCGGCGGCGGCAACGAATCGAGTGAGTGTATATAAACGGGGACCAGCACGCCAGCAGATGGGATCGAGCACCTGGCGGAGCGCGCGGGGCGAACGGGACAAACGGGACGAACGGGACGAACGGGAGGTGAAGCCGCGCGATTCCGACCACCAGGTGCCACCCCAAGTACTTAGTAATATATGCGTCATGTATCTGTGTATGGAGTGGAGTGAGCTGTGATTGCTTGCATTAGGCGGGCGGTGCTGTTGGGAAGCGGGCGTTGACCTTACTCATCGTCATACAGGTCGTCGTCCTCCTCCTCCTCCAGATCCTCCTCCAGCTCGTCGTCCAGGTTGTCTACGTCCACGAACTGAATGGCGACGGGCAGCGCCGCGACCGCGTACAGCACGAGAGCGGCAATGGCGCCGATGATGACGTTGCGCTTGGCCTTGTCGAAGCCGCGGTCGGCCGTCTCCTCGGCCTGCTCGCGCTGCTGCCGACGCTTGCGCGCCACCTCGCTCGCGAGCGCACGGCGGCCCCAGTCCAGGCTGCGGTACGGCTCGACGAACGCCACGCGCAGTTCCGCAGGCACCTTGCTCATGAACGCACCGCCGGCGAGCGTCGAGAAGTAGTTGGACCCGTTCTCCGTGTAAGTGGCGGCGTCGAGGCTCTTGGGCCGCTCGTCACCGGGCGCCGAGAAGTAGGCGTCACGGATGGCCTCGGCCAACGTCACGAGCCGCGGCGCGTGCTGGTGGATCGTCGGCGCGAGCTGCGGGTTGCCCAGCGCGTCCACGACGTGGCCGAACGCTGACACGTCCAGCGCGCTTGGGCGGTCCTCGCTGAAGAAGTAGCGCGAGCCGCGGGCCTCGAGCTTGGCGTTCAGCGCCGTGTAGCAGTCGCGCGCGATCACGTACGCCTGCATCGAGATGAGATACACGTCGTCAGTGTCATGGGAGTGTGTAGAGTGCATGGGAGGACGAGACCGACCTGCTCCTTGGACTTGATGCCGTACAGCTCGAGCGCCTGCATGGTCTCGAGATGGATCTTCTTGGGCAGGAACTGATTCAGCGGGAACGGGATGTGCTTCTTCATCTGCGGACGCGTCACCTCGCGGTACGTCGACGGGTCCACCCAGCGGCAGTACAGCTAGCAGCGAGAAGCACATGTGAGTGACCATACTAGCGGCGGCAATGCAGCACTAGCAGCCGCGGAACACGCACCATGACGCGGTGCAGCTGCTCCGTGATCATGGCGCGGTACGCGAACGACTCGCTGCGCTGCTCGTCCGTCAGGAATTCATCAATGTCTTCGTGGAACTGCGCAACACCAACAGCGTCAGTCCATGAGTGTATCAACCTCCAGCGATCTAGGCGTCAGTCAGGCCGACCCACCGTCTGCAGGTGCATGAGGATCCCGTCGCGCGGCAGCAGGAAGTTGCCGTCGTTGAGCTGGGGCAGCTCGCCTGGGGTCGCATCACGACACACCACCCCATCAGCACCTCTACTCCCACCCCTCTATCTCATCTAACGGCCCGCACCGGTGGCCTCGTAGGTCGGGTAGCGCGAGTTGTGCACGTGCAGTTGCAGCTTGGCCACGCGCACGTAAGCCTGTACGTCCCAGGCCGGCAGGAACTGGTGCAGCACCAGCCGCGAGCCCAGCTCCCGCGACGTGCGCGGCGTGGTCTCCAGCTCCGCGGCCTCCCACAGATCCTCGTGCAGCCGGTCGGTGTCCGGCGCCAGCGGGCTGAAGCGGTCCTCCGGGAACATGGCGATCGATAGGAGACCTCCTTGGCGTCGCTAGTGACGGGGAAATGCGCCGGTGGTCATGATGTGGTTGTGGGATGATAGCTGGCGCGATCCTAGGTCCGGAATAACGTGTGCACTTGTGTCTTGTTATATTAATTAGAGATGGTTATGCATATATTGATACAGACTATAGATGGGATAGGAGTACTGATGCGCTCCGACTAGGTACGGGTTTAAGGAGCTCCACGCATTTCGAGCGACCGCAAAGCGTCGCAATTGGCACAAGGCGAACGAGCCCAGCGGGGAAGAAGGCGCTAGTCGACGGTAGACGCACTCGGCGTGCTGTGAACAGGCGGTGACCATGGCGGACACGGTACAGGTCATGATGGAGAAGATGATCCCGGAGCTGGAGGACCTCCAGGAGAAGAAGATCTTCTCCAAGGTGCGCAATGCAGAGACACCTGACATCTCCATAGCGCCATGATGGACTGACGGTGGGTGAGTGGTTGTGTAGGACGAGATCCGGCAGATCGTGGACCGGCGACGCGACTTCGAGTACATGATGAAGCGCATCCCGCTGCGCGCGATCGACGCGCTGCGCTACATCGAGTACGAGCTCAACCTGGACGCGCTGCGGCGCAAGCGCAAGGAGCGCCTGGGGCTGCGCAAGCCGGCGCCGCTGAGCGACAACGCCGGCTCGCGCCGCGTGCACTCCATCTTCGACCGCGTGCTGTACAAGCACCGCGGCAGCCTGGACCTGTGGCTGCAGTACATCGCCTTCTGCAAGACGGAGGGCAGCAGCCGCATCCTCTCGCACGTCTTCTCGCGCGCGCTGCAGGTGCACCCGCGCAGCGCCGAGATCTGGATCGAGGCCGCCGGCTACGAGTTCGCCGTCAACCTCAACGTCGACTCGGCGCGCGTGCTGCTGCAGCGTGCCATCCGCATCACACCACAGTGCGCGCGCCTCTGGCACGAGTACTTCCGTCTCGAGCTGCTCTACATCCAGAAGCTCACGTGAGTCTTTTTGTGGTCGCCGCTCTATGACTTGGCGTCGCAATACTAACGCCAAGCGCTTTGTCCCTGTAACTAGGCTGCGTCGCGAAATCCTGCGCCTGGACGACGCGGCGCCGCAGGGGAAGCCACAGGGCGGCGATGACGACGCCTCGATAGTGCTAATCGAGCCGCTGGTCGAGGAGAAGCAGACGACCAGCGTGGAAGTCATGGATGAGCACCAGGCGGCCAAGCTGCGCGCGCGGCAGCAGATCCTAGACGGCGCGATCGCGCGCATCATCTACACGAACGCGGTGGCCGCCATCCCTGCGGACGTGGCCTTCCGCCTCAAGTTCGTCGAGATCAGCGACCTGTTCGGCCGCGCGTTCGCCGCCAACCTGTCTCAGTTCATCCTCAAGTCCTGCCTGGACGACTTTCCGCAGGACGCACACGTCCACATGGTGCACGCGCTGCGTCCGCTCGTTCGCAGCGCCGCCAGCACCGTAGACGACGTGGAGATAACCGACGACCAACAGCAAGAAGCGGAGAAGCAGGCGATCACGAACCTCGAGGCGAGCGTGTCGTCGCTGGCCACGGCCGAGATGAGCGAGCGGTTCGCCGACTGGCTCGTCGAGCGGCTCGCGTCGCCGGCCAAGACCAGCGAGCTAGTAGCGTACGCGAGCGCCAAGCTCAAGGAGATGGCGTTCGCGCAGTCGCCGGCTAGTGCCAAGGTCGCAATCCGCTACGTGGACCTGGTGCACCGCACGGAGGGCGCCAAGCGGGCGCTCGAGGTCGCGTACGAGCTGTGCGACGCGCGGTTCTCGACCAGCGCCGACCTGTGGTTGCTGCAGTCGCAGCTCGTCTTCCACTTGGAGGTTCCGTCCACCCGTCCCGCCTCCACCAAGCGGCGGAGAACCGCCAAAGGCGCGAGTTCAGCTGACAAGAACGCGGGCAGTCCGGTTGACAAGGCGATTGCCATCCTTCGCGCCGCTACCGCCAGACTGGACAAGGCCGACGTGGACGGCCAGACGGCAGTGCGGCGTCGCCTCATCCAGCTGCTCGTCAGCAAGGACGCGTTGAGCGCGTCCAGCGAGTCGGAGACGGTGCGCACGGCCTTCCAGGAGGCGCTGGTAGCCGTGGCGCAGGGCTCGACGCAGTGGAACGAGCTGCGCCGCGAATTCGTGGCGTGGGCGGCCACGAGTTTGCCCATTGAGCAGGTGCGCGCGCTGTACGGCAAGTTCCTGGTGGACAGCCAGCTGCTTAAGACACCCGAGACGCTCGCGTTCCTGCGCCTGTGCGTGGATGTGGAGACGTCCGTGGCGCCCGCCGAGCGCGTCGACCCGTCGCAGGTGCGCGCGCTGTTCGAGCGCATCGTGGACCTGTTCGGCGCCGCGCGTGAGGACGTGTGGATCGACTACATCTCGGCGCTGGCCAGCCCGGCGCTCAGCCGCCTCGCCGACGCCGCACGCGTGCACCAGCGCGCCGTGCGCGCCTGGCCCGAGTCCGCCGCGCTCTCGCAGCTCTCGCTCACCGGCGCTCAGTAGACGATCACGCGGAAAGAGGAACGAGTACTTAGACAGAGGGACTGCGTTGAATGCATCGAACAGGTTTTGATTTCCATTGCTGCCTGGTGACTCCATGAGACGAGCGTCATGTGAGGACTAGCCAGGGACGCGGTGCTCTCCATTCATCCATGCAAGGCGTGCGTGCTGCTCGTTCAACTATATATTATGTAAACCCGCGCCCTCCTTTGTGCTTCTAACCCCGACGCTCGCGCCTCGTGGCGCCTCCGCTCGCTCTGCTTCAGCATACAGGACCCTCTAGCGCTCGTCCACCGGCCTGCAGCGCACGGGACGTGCTCGCTTCCTGCTCGCTGGCTGGCTGTCGGCTTACCGGGCCTCGAACTGGATGAGGCGCTTGGTGCGCGCCTTGTACATGATGCGGTAGCCGCAGGCGCGGCAGCGGATGGGGTCGCGCGCCGACAGGTAGTTGACGATGCCGCAGTCGCCGCAAATGTATTTGATCTCCGGGTCCTTGACCATGCTGGCGGCCGCGCCGCTCTCGCCCGCCCCCGGCGCCGGAGTCGCCCCGCCGTCCATTGCTTCTTTTCCACCTGGCTTATGTATCGGAAGGCGGAAATTCCACACTGAGCCGCAGTTGGGAGGGGGCACGCCCCACAGTGCCAACTTAAACGAGAGGCCATTGTAGAATATATAGAGCTGTCTCTATCATTCCTTTAAACGTTCTGCGTGCTGATTGGATGTTGCAAAGTGTTCTTAACGTAATAAAGTGACGTGATTGGATGGGGAATGACCGTTACTTTCGCGCGACCTGCTAATCAGACGGGAGCCCAACAGCCACGCGATTTTCGTTGGCTCCTATTTGACTGGCGCTGGCTGCTGACGTGCCGATACACTCGCGGACGCGCCGCTCTCTCCTCTGCTGCCCGCTGCAGCACCTGCCTGAACCTGTGCGTGCGCCTGCCGGACGCGCCTCCCCGAGCCGACCATGATGACGGAGAGCCAGCTGCCGACCATGTACGTGTGCGATGCGGTGCTGTCAATGGGGATCGATGAGCAGGAGTCTGACCGGGATGGCTGATGGATAATGAACAGTCTGTGCTGCGTGTGCGCGGCGCCCATCAAGGCGAATGCAGCCAACATGTGCGTGAGCTGCCTGCAGGCGCAGATCGACGTGACGGAGGGCATCCCGAAGGAGATCATCATTCACCAGTGCCGCGGCTGCCTGCGCTGGCAGCGGCCGCCGTGGGTGGCGGCCGAGCTCGAGTCGCGCGAGCTGCTGGCACTGTGCCTCAAAAAGATCAGCAACCTAAACCGCGTCAAGCTCGTGGACGCCAATTGGGTGTGGACGGAGCCGCACTCGCGCCGCCTCAAGCTCAAGCTGACGGTGCAGAAGGAGGTGCTGAGCAAGACCATCCTGCAGCAGTCCTTCCTCGTGACCTTCGTGGTGCGCAACCAGCAGTGCGACACGTGCCAACGCTCGTTCGCCAACCAGTCGTGGAAGGCCGTGGTGCAGGTGCGCCAGCGCGTGGACCACAAGCGCACCTTCTTCTTCCTGGAGCAGCTCATCCTCAAGCACCGTGCGCACGAGAAGACGACCAACATCGAGTCGCATCCGGACGGCGTCGACTTCTTCTTCGCCGAACGCAACCACGCGCTGCGCTTCCAGGACTTTCTGCGCGAGGCCGTGCCCGTCAAGATCAAGACGGCCAAGAAGCTCATCTCGGCCGACAACCACAGCAACACGCACAACTACAAGTTCACGTACGCCGTCGAGATCGCTCCCGTGTGCAAGGACGACCTGGTCGTGCTGCCGCTCAAGCTGGCGCGCCAGTTGGGCAACATCTCGAGCCTGTGCCTCGTGCAGGCCGTGTCCTCGTCTATCCACGTGATCGACCCGTTCACGACGCAGACAGCCGAGATCGACTGCGAGAAGTACTGGCACTACCCGTTCAAGGCCATCCGGTCGCTGCGCGCCATGACTGAGTTCACGGTGCTCGACTCCAACCCGATGGCCATCCCGTCAGGCGGCGGCCGGCCCATCCGCGTGAGCCGCAAGACGCGCCTCGCCGACATGGAAGTCGTGCGTGAGGCCGACTTCGGCGTCAACGACACGCGCTTCCAGACCGTCTCGCATCTCGGCATGCTGCTGCACCCGGGCGACAGCGCGCTCGGCTACGACCTGACCTCGGCCGTGTTCAACGACGCCGACCTGGAGCCGCTCGTGCAGGCGGGCGTGGCGCTGCCCGACGTGGTGCTCGTCAAGAAGCAGTTCCCGCGCCGCATGCAGAAGCGCGCGCGCAACTGGAAGCTCAAGAAGATGGAGGGCGTCGAGTACGACCCGGCCACGATGCGCAAGGCCGACCTGTCCAAGGAGGAGCACGACTATGAGCAGTTCCTGGACGAGCTCGAGGAGGACCGCGACATGCGCGCACAGATCGACCTGTACAAGGACGAGAACTACCGCCCGGAGACCGCTGTGGACGGCGACGACGACGCCATGGACGAGGGCGCAGAGGCGGCGCCCGCCATCCCGTTGCACGAGCTGCTGGACGACCTGGTCGTCAACGAGAACGACCCGAGCCCGCAGATCCTGTCCGAGGGCGAGGCCAACCAGACCTCGGGCTGGGAGCTCGAGGAGCTCTAGACGATGTTTTTTTTTTCTCGACGCCCTTGGCTTTGCGCTCTTTTTGCACTTTATACTCGGTACAAGCGCTGTGAATACACGTTCATGACTACACCTCCATGTCAGCTCAACTCGTTGGATCACCAAGACAAGGACTCGTTCAAAATAACCTTCTGCTCCATGTTCATGGCATCAAAGTCTCAAGAGATGGTGCTAACACTGACAGACAACCGACCGGCTTAAGTGGCCTCAGGGATCTTGAAGTCGGACGAGACGGGGCCGATGTCGTTGATGATCTCGCGGTGGCACGACCAGACAAGCTTGATCGCCTCCGGCGTGCCGATGCCGCCCGCGTTCGGGTCGCCCGCGGGCCCGAACCAGTGGTTCTGCGGCGCGCCCGTCGTGCGCGCGCGAATGCCGCTGTAGGTCGTGCCGTTCACCGATTGCGACAGCACCTTCTGCTGGAAGTGCACGTCGTTCGACACGATGGCTGCCGTCAGGTGCGCCTCCATGCGCTCCAGCGAGTCCAGCACGTGGTGCAGGTGGCGGTCGTCGTACTCGGTCAGGATTTGGAACGGGCCGAAGATTTCCGTCGTCACCAGCTCGAAGTTCTCGGGCTTGATCATCTCGCTCAGCGGCACGAACACGGCCGTCGGCTCGATCGCGCCGTACGCCTCCGGGATCGAGTGGTTCTCTGCACATGTTTGCAAGCGAGAGCGTTAGACTCGCTTCCAGAGATGCCTAACACAAGCTCAGCACATCACGCACCGAGCTCCTTGCCGCCGAACGCGAGGCGCGCGCCCGGGATCTTGAGCAGGTCCTTCACGTGGTCGAGCATGCGCTTGGTCGAGACTGTCAGCACTGGGCCGACCGTCAGGTCCGACAGCTTGCGGCGCGCGGCCAGCTCCGCCAGCTTCTTCTCGATGCCGGCGTCCACCCAGTTCTTGTGCATGAACAGGATCGACTGCGCCGAGCACTTCTGGCCAGAGCACGCGTACGCATCCTATGACAGACCATCAATAGGCCGAGGACGTTAGTTGATGGAGGCAACGGCTAAAGCATCGCTCTCGCTTACCTGGTCGCACGTCCAGGCGACGTAGTCGAGGTTGCCAACGTCCGGGCCGAGAATCTGTGTTGCAATCGGAGAATAGAGTCGATTAGCCCAGTAAATGAGCATCAAATGCTCTCTGCATCGCATTGCGAACGCACCTTCCAGTCGAAACCGGCGTCCTCCAGCTTGATGCGGCCCTTGAGGTCCACCGCGAGCTTCTCCGCGACCTTGGACGAGCTGTAATGATCCATGCATCGATCCACGGTCAGTCTCGACATATAAATTGCATCAATCACCAGCTAGAGAGCGCAAGAGTACCCCGTGAACAGCGTGTTGCGCGGCTTGACCTTGAGCAGCAGCTCGTTCATGACTTGGCCGTCCGAGTGGATGAAGTCCACGTCGGTGAGCGGCATGCCGCAGTGGTGCAGCATGCGCAGCGTCTCCTGCATGACGATGCTGACCTTCGAGTCCACCTTCATGAGCACCTTGTTGCCCATGTACAGCGCGCCCATCATCTGGAGCACCGGGATCTCAATGGGAAAGTTGAAGGGCGTGATGAGCGCCACGGGGCCGTACGGCCAGCGGTAGCCGTGGCTCATCTGGCCCAGGTGATCGCCGGGCACCGCGAACGAGCGCGCCAGGAAGCGCACCTGATCGTGCGAGAAGTTCTCCAGGAAGTGGCCCGTGACGCGCACCTCGTTGCGCGCCTGCTCGTAGCTCTTGGGCGACACGCGCTGCACCAGCTTGGCAAAGTAGTCCGCCACATTCTCCTCACGCAGCAGCGCGCCCGCCTTGCTCGACACGTCGCCGTACAGCACATAGCTGCACCACCAAGCACAGGTCAGTTAGAATGCTCTTTGATGTTCACAGAGGTGTACAGTGACGAGGAGACGCACCGCTGGACGTTCTTGAAGGGGTTGTGCAAGCCGTGCTTGGGGCACTTGGCCATGCTGTCGACGAAGGGCTGCAGCTCCGACGACTGCGTGGCCGGCATGTGCAGGAACACCTCGCCGTTCAGCGGGTCCAGGATCTGTTCCGTCTTGCCCGCCTTGGTCCACTTGCCGCCCACTGCCGTCACAACAGCCACCACGAACACGGTCAGCCACCGCCCACTCCTCCACTATACGCGTGAACATCACCGCACGCACCGAGGTTGAAGCCCTCGCCTGGGTGGTCGCCGCTGAGCTTGACGGGGTCGATCGTGGCCCACGAGGGGATGCTGGAGAAGGCCCGTACGGCGGCCAGGCGGCTCTGCGGGCCGCCCATGCGCAGCGCCGAGGCCATCGCGGACGTGGGGCGCAGCATCTTGGCTCGGAAGGGGAGAAGGACGAGCTTGGGGCCGTCGGGGGAAGTTCCGATATGATGAAGACTCTAGGATGCGCGCAGCTCCCCAAGTTCGTGATCGGGGCTGGTTGTGGACGAAGGAGTCAAACTGTTTAGACAGGGTATATAATATCAATATATAAATAGAAAGTATTGGTCATTTGTTTCTTATTTGCGGAGTTGCATCATTTGTGGGAGGTTATTTTGTGTGCGTACTGTGCCGGACGGAATACTTGGGAACTTCAACATAAAATGAACAGAGGGCGGGCTGTTTTGTGTTGCACGAGTAGGGGTCGGGGTTTCTCATCCAGCATTTTGTCATTAAAAGTGGCCGTTTAGCTGCTAAATCCTCGATAATAGGGTGGCTTTTGCTGCAGAGCGAAGTGGCGGTGACGTCGCGGCGTGTAAGCGTTGAGGATGCGCTGGAGCAGTCGACGAACCGAGCTCGGCGGCGGATGTGTGTTCACGACGAACAGGTCGAGCACCAACTCGTTCATTATCCAATGCGCAATCACGCGCCACACAAACGGTGTATGAGTGGCGTCTTGCAACTCAGAATGCCTAGGGCGAGCGCTGGTGTCAGTAAATCGTGCGCTAAAACGTGGGTCGTCCAATCGGTTCGATTGGAAGGCCCATCTGTGCGACCAATTGGGGTGGGATACGGTACTCCCTGACGCGCCCTGCATCACATCACAGCTGCTGATGCACACGTAGGTTCGGTACCTCAAACCAAGCTCCTGCCACCTCACAACGAATCAGTGCAATCCCCCGCATGGTGAGCCAAAGGTTGTCATTATCGGTTCCTCTCTCCACGTCGAGGTCGGTAGTTTTCATGGTCCCGCCCCAAGATTCATGGGGCGGGGCGGCGCCCAACGACTCCACGGCGACGTTACTGTGGTCATCTGAAAGTGCTTTAGAGTTAATGGGTAGTGGGTGGGCGAGCGCTTCCAGCAGCCACCAAGCGCGCGCGTGGTTGCTTGTCTGCATCTCCAGTACACGTGCTGGGGAACTCGAGAGAGGAACGCTTGTATTTGCAGTTTGGCTTGATACAGTGAACGACGACGCACACCGTCCGCATCTAGCTGACCGCGAGCGAGTACTTAGAGAGATCGGCGTTTGTGCCGGTGAAGGGCACTGTGCCAACCTCGACCATCGTCAGGTGCTGTCTGTCTGGAAACCCTCAAATGGAGTCCTTGAGGTCGCCCGAGAAGCCGCACGTATCCTTGTCGATCACGAACGAGTACACGGCGGGGTGTATGGACCCGGTTCGATTTATCACAATAAGCAGCAATATTTTTACTCAACATCAACTGCACCGGAGGCCAGCCAAGTTGCTTGGTTCATACCATTATCATAACAACCACTAGAGTCCACAATCACTCTCACGACGCTACAGTTACTATACGCATCACACACTACTCCACACCGACACACATACCATAGACTTAGGCCGACGCCAA
>JAASGW010000291.1:0-35632 GCA_023334395.1 Phytopythium sindhum
AATCGAACGCGGAAAAAAATGGCACCACTGTGTTTGTCGCGTTTAGAATAGCTATTTGACGAAGCTTCAGCTTTCCAGACCTCCTGTTGGCTAAGCAATCAATCAAAACACCATTTTCTTATAATTTTGGCCAGCACTGTAGGGTGGATGTGTTAAGAACAACGCGAACGAAGTGTAACCTTTGGGTTGCACTGTATACCATTCGTATACTTATGTAAAAGTATACGATACAACATAAAATGAAAGCATACCAACGGTACTCATCAGCTCTCCACGTCAAGCAAGCTAAGACATCAGCTAGCCGCCGTCGCCGCTGCCATGAAGCTCTTCCAGCTCACGATCCCGAACGAGCAGCACGGCAAGGTGGGCCTTCATATCTTCTTGCTGATGGGCGCATCTGTCCTCTCCTGGGGATCTCTGCTCTCCCCGCGGTGGTGACTGGAGCCGTGGCGCTAACGCGGTTCTCCGTGCGGCAGATCGTGTCGACGCTGCAGGATGTGCTCAAGCTGGACAACGTGACGAGCGTGGAGGCGCGCACCTCGTCCATCGTGACGTTCCGCGTGGAGGACGAGCAGATGCAGGCCATCCTGACCAAGCTGCAACGCATGGGCGTGGGCGTGCAGTTCGGCTTCTGCGACGTCATGTCGCTCACGCCGGGCACGACCATGAGCAAGCGCAGCACCACCAAGAGCCGCCGCCGCGTCGGCCGTATCCTCGAGCGCAACACGGACGTCGGCACGGCCGTGCCCGTCGCCGAGATGTACGCGCATATCGAGGCGTACTCGACGCTCTCGCGCGACTCGGTCGGCATGCTGCTCATCTCCTCGTGAGTGACCTCGACGAGTCTCGGATCTGTGTCGCTGCTCTTGTCTAACGCGTGTGCATCGCTGACTGCCTCGATCATGAACAGAGCGACTGCCGGTATCGGTCTGGCCGGCGACTCGAGTGTAAGTCCGCCATGCCGTTCTATACAAACTGATCCAGCGACTGATTGGAATGTGATGCTGCTGTTGTGGTGTTGGATGTTCTTCGCGTACGGTAGACCTACGTCGTCGCGTCGATGCTGCTGTCGCCCTTAATGGTAAACAAACGCTGTGGGCTCTGGATTTACCGGTGGGACTCATTGAGTGAGCTACTCTGCGTTGGATTGGTGCAGGGACCCATCATCGGCTGCGCGTTCGGGTTTGCCATCCGCGACCGCAGTCTGTTCATCAACGGCTTCGTAAACGAAGTCTTTGCACTGGTGAGCGTTATCTATCCTCGCTGCTACTCAACCGTCGACTGTGTTCCTTATCGCTCGTACGCTTTGTTGGTTGATTAGATGATCACTTTCCTATTGGGAATGATCATCGGCGCGGTGTTGAGTCCGTACGCTGCGGCGTTGAACTGGCCGACGGGCGAGATGCGCGAGCGTGGTCAGGCCATCCAGCTTCTCTTCGGCGCCATCGTTGCGGCGCTTTCAGGCACTGGCGTCGCCCTGGCCGAGTCGAACGCCAACATTTCGTCGGTTGTGGGCACGGCCATTGCTGCAGCGCTGCTGCCGCCCACTGTCAACTGCGGCATTTGCTTCTCCTACGTGATGATCGGCCCGTACTTTGTCGTAAGTGATGCCGAAGTGGATCTTGCTGGGCCCTACCGGCTAGACTTCTCACTCACTGGCGATTGTTTCTTGTCGTGTAGACTGACGACGTGATCGGCGAGGAGCAAAAACTCATATTCTACGAGATTGCAGTCGGCAGCGCTCTGCTCCTGTGGATCAACGTGATCTTCATCTACGTGACGGCAGTGCTGGTGTTCAAGATCAAGAAGGTCGGCGAGTTCCAACTCATCCGCCGCATTGACGAGGACGCGTGGCGAAACCTGCCTCGTGTCCAGCGATCGCCTACTGCTAAGGCCACTACTGGTACTTCATCCGCCGAGGGGATCGCCGAACACAGCCGCCGATTGGCCAGTAGCAGCAGCGTTGACAGCGCTCTCTCGGATGAAGACACACTGTCGCTGCCCCAGTCGGACTTTGAGGACGACGGTGAACGCCATCCGCAGTTGTCGCCGATCCGCAGACGGCAGCTACCGCAACAGATCGATGCCGTGTGAAAACAGTCATTGTGCAGCCACGAGATAATGATAGCAAGAGGAGCAGAGCCACACCAGCGGTTGGTGCACATGCTCTCCTTCACGTTCTGTTAATGTCATTGAACTTCTAGGTGGAGAGAGGAGCACGTGTGGTTGAGTCAAAATACCGGTCGTTAACTTCCAGAAGCGGCTGATGTAGGCCACGCTTCGACTTGGAGCGCCGCTGAATCGCGCGCAAGTGCAGAGCCGCAATTTCGCGGTTGCGATCCGTCGGTAAGTTGCTTGCTTGCTGCTGAATGCTCGGTCGAATCCGCTGCAGGGATGGCGTACGTTTGAGCGGCGCTAGAGTCAGTACGGCCTTGGCAGGTTGGGGCTTCAAAACACTTGCAGATGGCAACTCTGATTGAGGTTTACCCTCGGACACGTTCGCCAAGAGCGATGGCACAGATTGCCGGAATCTGCACACGAGACAACACTCGGGTCAGTTGTTGCGATGACAAAAGTTTAACGCTGAAATGTTTCGACTTACAGACGCGACTCGGACAGGTTCCTGCGGATCAAGAGCGGCCGCTTGTGTGGCAGTGAGATGGGTTGGAGATTTTCAGGAGCGTGCTCGCCGCTAGTCAGTGACGCTGGTGTTCGCGGTCGCTCCCGTGCGAGCTCTTCCTCTTCCATGTCGTCTCCTGAAGGGTCTGGTTCAGAGCCAACGGAACCGTCGGTGTCATCGCTGCCGCTTTCCTGCAGATTCTCAGGCAGAGTCGCCTCGATCTCCTTCAGCATCTCCTCCTGGTCAAGTAGCGCCATCATGGACGACATCTCGCCGTCCGCGGAGAAGAGCTCGCCAAACTCCCCAGACAAGGAAAACGTTCCTGAGGAGAATGCGGATGCCAGTGAGTTGTCACCGTCTGTGGTCTCAGCAGCAAAGCCAGAGCCATGAATTGCTTCCTGATCGTCACTACATTGAACTCCGGGTGAGATCGAGACATCACCGAGTACGGAGGGAGGCAGTATGTCCCCGATAGACGAAGATTTGGTGAAGAGCGGGGGAGGAATCTTCAGACCAAGTGCGTTGTCACCTCTGACATCATCGGTTGGGCCAGTGATCCCGTCCTGCGGCTGGCCGCTACTCGTTACTTGGGAAACCTGGCTCCCTGAAGCCGCCGATGCTGCAGAAATCTCGCTTGCTGGTGACGAAACGGTTCGAGGAGCTTCTGCCGCATGTTGTTGGGCGGCGTCGCTAGTTCTAACGGATTGCGCTGAGAGCACCACTTCAGTCTCAGACGATTGGGTATGGGTACTTAAAGCCGCTGCTTGCTGAGAGGAGACTATCGGTCGCTGGAGATTCAACATCTGAGCGAAGGGAATGAGCGCGAGGCAAACACGAACGCCTGCAGATCGGAGGTCCGACACACTGAAGTGGCGTGGTGGCGGCAGCGAGACTTGAGTTGACGCCACACTCGACTTCTTGGCGTTTCCAGCGGGGTCGACGCCGAAGAAGGACGCCTCCATGGTGAAGCAATGCAGCGTCTGGCACTCGTTCCACACGACAATGCGGCCTGTGCTCTTCTTGGACCGCGTGACGGAGAATGTGCAGTCAGCGAAGCTAAAGTACCCACCGTGTGCGGCGTCACTCGTCTTGGCCAGGATATGCGGGAAGAGCCGAATCCGTGCGGCTTCTGCGCGACTTGAGGCGTCAAAGGCTCTACATCCGTAGAAGAAGATGTTCTTCTTGCGGCTATGGCCATGGAAGTCGCAGTACAGGCTCAGTGTCCTCGCACGGTGCAGCGACGTGATCATGTTCTTGGTCGCGAGCACAGTCGGGTGCAGATCTGGAGACGGATCGATCCAACGTCGGTTGAGGTCCGTCCCCGCCAGCGAACACCGGTAGTTGCCGTGTATCACGCCGTCTGGGTTCAGCATGGGCACGATCTTGAACACGAAGAGGTGGCGCAAGAAGCGTGCTTCAAGCGACGAGCCTGTGAGGAAGTCGAGGATACCGTGCATGACGAAGCTGCTGTTGCTTTCCCCCGGGTGCACTCGCGCGGTGAGCACAATGCCCGTCCGCGACGCGTCGGTGGACTCGTCGTCCTGCGCGAAGTCGGTGACGGTCAGCATATCGCAGTTGTTGCCCGCGATCGTCTTGCACAGAGTCCTTCGCTTGAGGTGGCGACTCCGCGTCGGATCCTTCTGCAAGGACAGCAGATAGCGCTGCAGTCGCGAGTACGTGTACGGGAAGCTGTGCGCAAAGTACACGACAATAGGCACAGAAGCATTCGACGACGAAGACGATGCGCTTGGTAGCTTGAACTCGTACACGAACGACAGCGTGTAGAAGTTCTGCACCTTGCCGGTCTTATGGTTCCGGTACGTGTCGGCGTTGCGGAAGTAGCACACGTTGGTGCCATCGTGATGCCACCCGCGTCGACTGTTGTCGCTCCCACACTCGATGAACACGGCGGGCAGCATGCCTTCGTTGTACAGGCTCGCCTTCTTGAGCATGTTGCGGATATTGAAGCGCACTTTGACGATCGAGAGCCCCGATTCCGCTGCCCGGCGACAAAATTCGCGAGGCAAGACCGCTCGGAAGAAGTACCATTGCACGTGGCCGTGGGTGTTGACGTCCTTGTCGCAGTACAAGTCGTACTCGAGGTCGGCGGCCACGAAGAACGTGAAAGGCGGCGTGAACAGCGGTGTCAAGCCTGGCATCGATGAAGATGACGCCGTACTCGACCCACTACCATCTTTACTGCTGCTACCACTGCCTACCAATTGGTTGGGCGTCGCGTAGTAGCGACCGACGACACGGTAGGCGCGGTCGAGGTTGCCGCTTTCGAACGCAGCGGCAAAGTTGACGTCGTCGGGGAACTTGCTGCTGGTCGCTGAGCCGGCAGAAGAGCTGAAGTTGGCGACGGACTCGGTCTCCTTGCTGCGCTTGTACACTAGCCGCGTGTCGATGCCGAACGAGTGCCGCGGCGTCTGGAAGAGCTCGTTCTGCGTCATGTAGTCGCTCAGCAGCCGACAGATACGCGCGCTCTCGGGCGAGACAGCTTCTCTCGCGGTACCAGCAATCGCATCTACCTCGTCTAGGTGATCCAAATGCGGCAAGCTGTAGCCGAACCCCGTCTTGGTGGGCGTGTCGAACTCCTCCCACTCGGCGTCGGGCGGCAGCGAGATGAGCGGCAGCGGCGGAGGCGTCGCTAGCACAATACTGCGCGAGCGCTGGCGAAGAAGGCGTGGCGCGATAGTCAAGTCGTAGAGGCTTGCCGTCTTCGCGTCAGCCGCCGTCGGGGTCACCATCGTGGGCGAAGACATCATTTCGAGGTCATCAGCCGTCGAGGTGGTGGAATGAACCACCAATGACTGAAGGCTCTGATCCGTGCGATCAACACCTGGTCAAGAGGACTTGGCAACGGATATTGTCGTTCAACATGATATATATAACAGCAGCGCTCACGGTTGAATGCGTCTCATCATGCGCGAGTGCAAGACGGAGATCGTAGGCGTCGTGATGCGGACTACGTGTATTTATACTCGTCGTTACGGTCCCTGGACTTGGACGACTCGGTGCCAAGCTGCCCGTGCCATGCATCCGAGGTGCTCAAGCGTGCTCTCGATTGTGTTGATCCAGTCGCGATGCAATGCGGACACCTTACACCTTACGGCCGCTCAGGCCGTGGCGAACAGCACGACGGCCATCTGCCCGACGTAGAAGTAGAGGAACTTGGACTGCTCGTGGGTTACGAAGCACGCGAAGTTGCGCCCGACGCAGCAGTGCCACAGCATGCCGTGATATTTCTGCTCAAAGTGCTGCTTGACGCGCGCCGCAATCTCCTGCTCGTTCGTCTCCGAGTCCATGGCCTGCTGCGCGACCGAGATGACCTCGTCCTGCATCTCCGGCTCCATCGTCGACGTCTTGATCACTGGCTTGACGAGCTGCCCCATCGCCGCGCGTCGCACTTCTTTCAGCCGCTCGCTCAACCAGGAACGATCCGGTGGCGCTCTCGAGTCTTCGTGACTGCTATAAAGGTCGAGCGTTGCGAGTAAATGGCGATGAACTGGTGATCAAAGAATGGGAACGACCTTTCAAGCATCAACGGACTGGCATCCGACTGGTCCGTGTGCCTCCTCGTCGCTTGCCGCCGCTCCTGCAACATATTTTTATAAACGTGCGGCGCTCTCTCGTGTGCATCACCCGCAACAAATCGTCGTCATGGACGTCACTCCAGCCGAAGCCGCGCGGAGCAAGGCTCTCGAGGCTGCTCGGCTGATCGAGGCCAACCAGCTTGATGACGCACTGGTATGTCTGAACAAGGCCATCTTCTTACAGCCTGAAGACCCGAAGCTGCATGAGCAGCGCGCACAGGTCTTCTGGTTGCTGGGCGACGTTCGCTCGACCCTGGCGAGCTACCGCAAGATCCTGGCGATCCAGCGCGATCCACCCCCGCGTATCAAGACCCAGTTCGCAGCCTTGCTGGACCTGCACGCGTACTCGCTGCTGACGTTGGGCGAGGCACCCAGCACGGTGATCGCGTACCTCAGTGAAGCCATCGAGCTGGACGCCCTGATGCCCGTGTACTGGCTGCACCGCGCGATCGCACACATCAACGCCGGCTGCTTCGACCGCGCACTGGAAGACGTCGACCACTGCATATGTCTCGACGGCAACGACGTCGAGTACTTTGTGCTGCGGGCCAAGCTGCACTGGCGCCTGCACATGCACGACAAGGCCTCGAGCGACATCCAGCGGGCAGCAAAGCTGCGCCCTGCCCACCCAGAAGTGCTAGAGCACGAGCAGCGACTACTGCGCGAGTCGCAGGCCATATACGAGCGCGCATGCAAGCTGTTGCTCGCGCGGGACTTTGCGGGCGCCATCCAGTGCCTGACCAAGGCCATCGACATGGCGCCGGACGAGCCGAGGTTCTTCCTCCTACGTGCCGCCGCAAACCGCGCTCTCGGGGAGTTCCACGTCGCGCTCAAAGATGTCGACTACGCGCTCAAGAGCCACCGATACAGGCGAGAGGCAATGATGTGCAGTGGCGATCGAAGACGTGATACAGAGGAGGACGAAGGCGAAGACGAGAAGGTGAACACTCCAGATACGAGTGCTGTGGCAGACCTTAGCACACGAGATACGTCCAAGGAGTACCGCGAGATCGCATCGCAGCGGTGCCTCATTCTCAATGATCTTGCGCAGCGGTTCCTGCGCGAGAACGCGCACCAACTCGCGCTGAACACCATGAACCAGGTCATCCGAGCACAGAGCGAGCTGTCCGAGCTCTCGCGCGAGCCGTTCGGTAAACCACAGCACTTTCGAAGCCGCGGCGACGCGTACCGAGGCCTCGGCAACCTTCACGCGGTACGCTTCTTTGCAGATGTTGAGCCCTGACAGGTTGGTGTTGATGCGTAGCTGACGATTGCGGTTTGTTGTTCATCCCCTCAGGCGATGGCTGACTACCACCGCGCGCTTGAGATCCTGCCCGAGAGCCGAGAGATGCGAGCGCGTATCGGCCACGTGCACTACAGCTTCGGCATCGAGCTCTTCAATCGCGCGCAGTTCGACAAAGCCGAGCTCGAGTTCACGCGCGCGATCGAGTTCGACGATGCGGTGGCCGCATACTACACGCGCAGGGGCGACGCTGCTCGCTACCAGGAGAAGCACCAGCAAGCGTGCACGGACTACCTGCGCTCTCTCGAGTTGGACCCACGCGACCAGGACACGAAGGACAAGCTACACCAGTACTCAGTGTTGCCGCCGCGGGCATCGACTCCGGCCGGAAACAGCAACCAGCAACGAGCAAATAACGCGTTCTCGCCCATCCGGAGAGCTGAAGGCGGCAACACAACAAACGTTCTTGTCAGTAGGAGCAGCGGCACCAACGCCGGCGAGTCTCTGTACGCTCAGCACTCCAAGCAGCAGCAGACCAAGCTCGCGGACGCGTGCAGGTCGTACGGCCGCAAGAACAAGCTCGTGCAGGACCTGTTCCTGCATCGCCCGACGCTGCCGTCCGTCAAGAAGCCGCAACCGCGCTAGCACCAAGGCTAATAGACGTTGTGTTCTTGTGACGTTGTGCCGTATGCTTTCGTGTTAAATATCCTTGTAGATGAGCGTGTACCGCGGAATGTGCGACCGATCGATAGGGCACGGCACGATCGCCTTGCCGTGCTTGGCCCCTCGGTAGATCACCTAGCGCGAAAGCACCCTGTTAGCCAGATGATGAGCCGTCTACCGATGAACAATACGCACCTCGACGAGGTCGATAAAGTCTTGCCGCGTGCGGAACGCACCAATGAACTTGGTGTGGTCCGGCGTGCTGCGTGAGCAGTTCATTCGATACAACTTAACGTGTAAGACGCCATTGGGCAGGATGTGGCGGTGATACTCCCTTTAGCAGACGCGCACCCGTAGTCGACCTTCATGTGCTTGCCATTGACGAAGAAGACAGTCGCCGGGATGAGCGAGATGTCGAAGTACTGGCAGTACACAGGCACGTTCTCGGCCTCGACCAGGAAGATGCGCGCCATCTTGGACAGCTCGCGCTCGCACTTGGCCAGCTGCAGCGCGTTCACCACCGTCAACGTCCATTGCCAGCCAGCGGAGATTCTTCGCTACATGAATCCGATGGTGAGACGTACGATGTCGTCCTGCTGCATGCAGACCAGGTCCGCCGCGCGCCCGAAGCGCAGCACGACCACCTTATCCTTGGTCAGCCGGATCGCGTCGTCCACCGCCGTCTTGCTCGTCAGCTGCTCCAGCAACAGTGACGCCATCTCGTCCTCGCCTCGCGCCACTTGTGAAAGTGACCAAAATGTCGATCTACCCTCTTCGCCTGCGCTCTTATATCCAATATTTACTTTTAAATGGTAAAACATTTTATGTACTAGCGTGGTAAAACTGATTTCCTAAACCTTTGATAATATATATTCATGTTATTGAGTGAGCTGCTGGCCGCGCAGGCGGCGCATAGGCTGGTGCTGGCGGTCCTGGCGGTGGATCTGCGAGTAGTAGCGCTCGCGCGCGAGCACGTCGCTCGAGTTGGGCAGGTCCTCGACGGCCACGGCCAGCGCGAAGCTCACGGGCTCGTCGCTCATGCCGCGCACACCGATGTGCAGCGGGATGGAGCGGCTCGCGGCGTCGCTCTTGCGCGGGAAGCCGTCCAGGTACGTGAACAGCCGCACGCGGTCGTCGCCCACGCGCTGCGCGATCCACGTCGAGCGCCCCACGCGCGGATGCCGGTGCTCGCTCGACAGGTAAAGGTTCGCGTCGCCGTATCTGGGCTCAAGGATGTGCAGGTCGACCGTCACAGCGTGCTCGTGCTCGTGGCGCACGATGCACATGTGGAAGTAGCGGAACTCGTCGCTCGCGACCGTCCCGTTGACCGTCATGTTGGCGGGCACTTGCTCGCCGACCGTGAGCCCCGCGCGCGCGATCGTGCCGTCGGAGGCGAGCTGGATCTCCTCCACCTCGCAGCTCTGCCCGTCGTCCCAGTTGTTCTCCGGATCGTCATCGACCAGGACGCTGTCGGCGTCTTGAAGGCGCCGGAGACGCGGCGAGACAGCGGGCAGCGCGAGCGCCGAGGCTAATAGCGTCGCCAGCAGCGACACCAGCAAGACGGTGGTCGACTTCATTGTCTGTGCAAAAGTGTGCGTGCCCTTTGGATCCAACCTTGGCCACGGCCGCTAATTATACATTGCGGCCTTCAACGCGAGCCAACGTTCTCGAATGTAGCCGCAGACGTCGACGACGAAGCTATAAAGGATTCACACCATCCTACGCGACGTCAGAGTTGGTGTCGCTGCAACTAGAGACCCTACCACCTTGGATCTGCATGACCGATGGACACACTGGACGCCATTACCAGAGGATGAGAAGGGAGCCGGCGGGTAAATGAAGTGGCTAGACGGCCATGGACGGCCATGGCGCGACTACAGCGGCAGTGATTGGGTATTTAGTCATTTGTATTGTTAAGGCGCAACTTATCAGAAAAGGGATGACCCTACACATTCGGGGAGCCTAACGGTGGCATCCCCGTGACGAGAGCAACGCAGTTCCTGTTTGGAGGCGAAGAAGACGAACAACAGAGCCCAGACCATGGACAAGAGGAAAAACACCTCACCCACGGTACCTATCACACCAGAGCCCGTCACGAAGAAGCCAAAGGCCGGAAACGGTGCAGACGGAGGGCAATGTACCGCAAGCCTAACAAACGTTTCATATCGCACGCCTGGATGCATCAGGTATCGGGGAGTCGGTGTTTTACGCCTACTTCTTCAAGCGCTACTCGAACGAGAACCCGAGCACGTGGATCATCATGACTGCTTTCAACTCGGATGCAACACTTGAAGAAGTTGTTGTCAAGATTGACCGTGAGGTCAAAACAGAGCGATACAAACCGGAGAAGCAAGAGCTGATCAAATCCACGGTCATTGCTGCGACGCTTGAGGAGTGTCCGTTGCTAATGCTGTGCGACGGACCACCGAAAATGAGGACGCGCGATATGCAGATGGTGTGCTTCACAAGCCCAAACGAAGGTTGGTTCAAGGAGACCGAGAAAGAAAACGAATCGACGTGGCTGTACATGCCGCTGTGGACGCGTGAAGAGCTCGTCACGGCTTCCGTCGCTCTCGATCTGGATCTTGACGACGACATGCTCACCGCTCGGTTCAACGTCTTCGGCGGCGAGGCGCGCATGTGCCTGAATCGGTACGAGGATAATGTGCAGACCAAGAAGAAAGTGCTTCAAGCCAAAATTAGTGGAATTGACAGACTCGACACGGTGGAGAAGCTCCTCAGATCCGAGGAATGCGAGAAAAAGCGACACCGTATCATCCACTACGAGTCCGACGAAGATGCAACTTTTTACTACCCGAGGATCGCTTCGACATTTGTGGAGTACATGCTGGCGAAGAACGCTCTTCGATTAACTGCGGATGGGAGACAAGTTTTCATTGAAATGCTGGCTGGAGTGGGCGAGGCGGGGGCGCTTCGCGGCTACTTCTTTGAGGCACGCGCGCATAATGTCCTCGGCAAAGGTCTCGTGACAATCAATGCGCGGTCGCTCGGTGATGGGCCCAAGGCTCCCAGAGAGGAACTCAAGGTTGATTGCCGCAACAGTAGCGAACCCAAGCTTTTCCAGTATCCGCCGCTACCCGGATTTGCTACCGAGGGTTCGTATCACGTCTCGAGCACCAAAACGTTGCCAGCGATCGACTCGTTTTATCTACCAAAGGCGCCGGCGGAGGATCGCGAGCTGAAGGAGTCAGCTCAAGAGTGGAACAAGCATGAGCGCTTGCTGCTGTTCCAGATGACGGTGTCGATGTATCATCCCGTGAAAGCGGCTGCCCTGGTGGATGTCCTGAGCAAACTGGGACTACTGGAAATCGTGAAGAGGGACCCGTCACGTGTGGGGCTTGTGTTTGTCGTTCCAAAAGAGAACGAGGTCAAGTTTGAAAAGCAGCAGATCGAGGGAGTCGCTACGGAAGGTGCAGTGGAGTTGATCAGTGGGATTGGGCGAAAGATAGCTAAAAAGCTGCATCGACAAGGTATGACGACGATCCAAGAAGCACTTGAGGCATTTCAAAAGGGGAGACTCACGACGTGCAAGACGGTGGTGGAGCGTCACCAGCAAGCGATCGAATGTGCGGATATGCTGGAGCGCATGCCGCAGTATGCGTGGAGTATCTAGAACGTCAAGAGCAGTTCGTGGCAGGATTATGGGTGCGAGTGGTGTCTGCTTGGTCGTACAAAGCGTTACAAGTGGAATTGGGGCTTGCCCAGCAATCAATGAATGAGATCGGATAGCACTTTTTGCCGCTCGTGTCGCGTGCATGTTTCATTCGCATCCAGTCCAGTCAGCAACTGCCCCACTCCATTGAGCTCCAGTTGTTGTGCTCGCTCAGACCTGAAGATGAACTGGGACATTTCGAGCTTATACGACTGAACTGGAGATGTTTAGAATCCGGAGAGCTCGGCGTTCGACCGTGTCGCAAGCGCGGGTGGTTCCCAGCTCACCTCCATGGTCTCCACGTTCACGTAGTAGAATCGGCCAGTCTCGGGGTCTAGTTCCCTCTTGTACCGCTGAACCAATGCCTCTGCGAGCGTCCGACGCGCTTTTCTCGCTCGGAAGAGTCCCTGTAATCGCACAGCAGCCTGCTCCTCTGTCCATTTCCGCGGCTTTGACGATGAAGATGAAAACAACAGCGTCTGCAGCTGCTTCTGCCGCGTGCGTGGCGTGAACACATCTGCCTGAGCGCCTCGGAGCAGCAGCGGCTTCTCCCACGTCGTCTCCTTGGTGCGCGTGTTGTGGTAGTAATACGTCTGCTGCTCCGGGTCGAAAATGCGCTCGTAGACGTCACGACACAGCTCGAGCAGCTGACGAAAGCCAGCCTTGCGGCGGTACATGCGCTGCACCATACTCACAGCCTCGGTCTCCGTTAGAGGATGATCGCGCTGCTTCCTCAAATTCTCCTTAGTCGAGGTCATGCCACTTGTCGATAAACCATCGATCGCGAGAGTGCTCTTGTATCGTGATCGTGGCGTCAGCAGGTCGGCGTCGCTCACCCACCGCGGCTTGACCCACTTGACCTCGCGCGTTTTGGTGTTGTGGTAGTAGAAGCGCTGCGAGGCGGCGTCCCAGATCTTCTCATACACGGACGAAATCAGTCGGCGCAGCTGTCTACGCGCTGCATGCGACCGTACCATGCCCTGGATCACCTTGGCAGCAAACTTCTCGCCCTCTTCTCGGGATGCGAACTCAGTTCGACTATGAAGTTTCTTCACTTGAGACCGTATGATCACGGGTGCTGGTGGTGACAGGTCGTCACTACCGAGCGCTTTCGGTTTACTCCACTGCACAGCCTTAGTACGAGCGTTGTAGTAGTACGTCTTGCCGGTCTCCGGGTCGACGAAGCTCGCGTACACCTCGCGGACCAGCGCCTTGAGCTGCTTGCGAGCCTTGCGAAGCTTCCACATATGCTGGATGCGTTGCAGAGCCTCCTCTCGCGAAAGAGCCGGCTTCTCCGCCAGCTCCGACTGGATGTGATTCATGAGCTCGCGAAGTGTGCCCTGCACGGTCGAGATCCGGTCGAATGCGTGCTGGAAGTTGACTTGTTGGCTGACGACTGGAGGTCGCTGTTCGGAACTCGTACCCGCCGTTGTTACGGTTCTGGTCAGCATGGCGTGCGTCTCGTCCAGAAGAAGCTTCACCTCGGCCGCGTCCTGCTCCAAGTGATGTCTGCACACCGAGCAGGCACCACAACATACCGGTCAATCACATGTTGACCCGTGATGCACACACATAGCCCTTCACACGGACCTGGTGACATGCGCCACCCAGTCTTCTTCTTGGCTAGTGGCGTCTAGACGCGCGGAGGAGAAGACGCAATACGCAAAGGTGAGCTGAAGCGCATCCCGAAGAAGGATATTAGTTTGTTGCGTACCCTGGATCGGAGCCCACGAGTGGCCGAGGCGGTAGGCTGGGTGACGCGCGTCGAAGCAAGCGTCGCAGTAGTAGCCGAGGCACTTGTCGTCAAACCTGCGTTATCATATGCAACAGCTCGCCAGTAGGAACATCAGCTCACCCCAGTGGCGTACTGGCAAACAAACGTACTTGGCGCAGCTGAAGCACTGTTTCGTTGCCATCGCGAGCTTGCAAGTCACTTGGAAGCTGCATCGACGCTGAGCTCACAGGTCAATCTCTGGTCTGAGAAGAACTCATGCTAGCCAAGACGTTATGCTTCCTCTCACCGTGGGGAACTTGACATGCTGGAATTGACGCAGCTGTGGTCGGCGTCTCGGCAACGCCACATCATCTCTGGCTTCTCCGTTGGTAGCTCGAAAGCGGGCGATCACTTCTCGCCGATCTCGTGGAGCCGCCCTGTTTTCAAGTAGCCGAACGTGCAGACGCGGGCCTCCGAGACCGTCCGGCCATTCTGGGTACGCAAGTGCACCATCGGCAGCTGAAGACGTCGATTGTGCGCTCATATCTTCATGTGAAAGAGCCTATCTTGTCACCAGAGCACTTCAGGTCGTGCGTGCTTGGGCTAATTTGCCCATCATAGCATTTTGACATGGCTATTTCTGGATGAGTGCGCCTCATCACCTGCGGGTCTCGTTGATAGAGACTCCGCTTGTCAGGCAAGTTTCGAGGTGAGGAAAGGCCCGACCTGCTGTCGAGAAGCGTGCGCTGAAGGCAGGATGCGCGTTCTGCTTGTGGACGCGTACCCGGCGTCGAGCAAGAGCGGGCGTGAGCGGTTTGCTCGCTTCCGCCGCCACATGCAGTGCGTCCTCGACGACCTCCAGCGCACCGACGTGACGCGCATCGAGCTGATTGTAAGCTTTTCTTCATCTCGCTGTTGTTTGTATGGAGCTCCCTCTCACACACCTCACCCTCTTTTAATACCTGCACCATGATCCAGGAGCGGCACCGCTCCGCACTGGACGAGTTCCTGTACGAGCTGCGCACCGAGTTCGCTGACCCGAACGCCATCACGCGCTTCGACCAGCTCGACTTCGTACTCGTTGACGGTGACGGCAGCTCAAGCCCCTGGGCTCCGAGCACGCGGAAGCTGGCGCTGCTCGTAAAGATGTGCATGATGACTGGCAAATGCCTGTTCGCCGCAGGTCTGGGCGCCTCGCTGCTATCGTATGTGTGTGCCACGGGCGGAGAGCTGCTGTGCGTCCTCAACAACAACGGGAAGGGCAGTCTGCTCGACACCGTCCACGATCTGCCACCTCGACCGCCCTCAGACAATGGTGATGGTGTGCTGCTCGACATCAAGACAGGGGACTACTTCACGTTCGTTGCTCGTGACAATTGCTGGGCCCCGAAGGGCAATACGGGCCTTGTGATGCATTCCAGTGATGATGCACGCTCATTCTACGGTGCCCGGCCCAACTCAGCACGAGCAGGAGGCGTCAGCAAGACTGGAAATGGCCAAGCATCTCTGTGTCTGACTCGTAGAGGGGAAGAACGGTGCTGCGCTCGGCTTGAGGTGATGAAGAACCATGCTGTGCTGCGTGCTGCCTTGGCGTCCGACGGTGACAATTTCGCAACATCGAGCAGCCGAGAGCTGGTACTGAGATGCACGAGCCGATGGGATATAGACGAGGAGATCAGCAGCACCGGCGCCAACCGGTTTCGTGTTCTCATGGACAGCGCGCGTGGGCCCATGCTGCTGGAATTTGGCAACTGCATGGGAGCTCACTTCGAGCTCGACGCCCGCGCGTACCCCGCGACGATCGAACTCTTGCGCCAGTTCATGCGCGTCAAGTACGAAGAACTCAAGGTGTATGCGCATCTGGACCGCAGCTACGTCGCTGCCATCAGCGGCAGCAACGCTCGACTGCGCGAACGGCTTGTCCTGGCGCAGAATAAGCGCGTCGCGAGGCCACTAAGCGCCGTCTCGTCGTCCACGGCAAGTCGAATGACCAAACCATCTACTGCGGCGATGACTAATGACAATATCACCAGCGGTGGAGCTGCTTCGAGTGAAGCGGGGATGTCGCCCGGACGTACGTCGCCTAAGAGATGCCGGCCAGTGTCTGCAGGTCCTCAGCGGTCGAGCAACAAGAATGTACCGCCACCACGAACGATCCAGACGTCACGGCCCGTCTACCCCTCCGTGTCAGCTTCGACATCGGCGCCAGTGATGGCGCTGAGCCGGACCGCCGAGAACAACGGGGCAACCACTCGTATAGAAGAACCAAGTACCGGAAACATCGATGATATGCGTGATCGCTTGGCTTACGAAGGCTGGAAAGATATGGAGGCGCGGCCGGAGACGGATAACACTTTGAACAACTTGGGTACCGACCGTAGCAACAGTAGCAGCGACTCTGAGGACGAGAAGCCGAAGCCGAAGCCGCGCATCGTGCGCGTGCCGCAGAAGAACGTGCTCGAGAAGCCGTACTGTGCGTTCTCCAAGCGGTGGCAAGACGACCAGCAGCACCAGCAGCAGCTCCGACACGAATCCGGGGATGAGTACTACTCGGTTGTCAACGATGCGCCGTACATGAGCGCGTACGAGCGCGAGATGCTCGAGCAGCAGGTAAGAGAGCTGACTGGTCCACCACTGACTCGGTTGCGTTGGGTTGACTGACAGCTTGAGTTTCACATATCAATGACGCCGACCACCTGCAGCGAAGCAAGCTCAAGTGGATGGCTGGCCCGTTCCGCACGGTCGTGGGCAAGGCGTCGACCCAGGTCGTTCCCGAGGTCAGTGTGTTCGCTCGCGGGCCGTTCGTACAGAAGAACATGCCACACTACATCATCCAGCGTCGCACGCTCGAGGAAAAAGAGTCCAAGTCGGTGGCGCCGTCACGAAGCAAGCCGCATCCCCCGCAGAGGTCCAAGGCCAAGCCACAGCGCTCCCCACCCAACAACAGGAAGCGTTAACTGTCTTGTCCTCCACGCGATGTTTGAATCTCACATAACGCACTGCCGCGCTAGTTTTCTCATGTAAATCGTCATTCCACTCGGATCCCAGCTACCCTGACTAAACCGACCACCTTATATAGACTCGACTGCGGTCAGAGCACCACCATCCTCCTCCTGTGTCAAAAGCGCGAGTTAGTTGTACTGCGCGATGGCCTGGAGCAGGTCCTTCGCCTCGTTGGAATAGTTGATGGGCTCCAGGTTAACCACGCCGGCCTTGACGCGCAACTCCTCCTGCACGTTCTCGGCCTTCACGCGCAGACGCATCGCGTACTGCTTGAACAGCGCGTCCTTGAAGATCGACTCGTACAGCGTTGGGTTCGTGTCGCGCAGATCGGCAATCTCGTCCGCCGTGCGTCCATTGAGAACCACCTTGCCCTGGTCGTTGAAGCACGTCGTCCACGTGCTGCCCGTGTGGTCCAGGATCACGACTGACATGATATAGCGGTTCTCGTACGTGCTGTACGATGTCTGACACTTCTCGCACGTGTAGTTCTGCGCCACGTCGGCCACCACCTTCTTCTGGCACTTAATACACGCCTGGTAGTACATGCCTGTGTCGTGCTTGATGAAGTTCACCGTGCCCTTGACCGTAATGTAGTCCGGCTTCTGACCAAAGCCGAGCTGCTTGCCCTTGATGTCGGTGATCACCGAGCGCTCCGCGAAGCTGCCGAGCGAGCCACCGCCGAAGCCGCCGGCAGCACTCAGCGACTTGGTCGGGGCGGTGTTACCGCCAGTGTTGAACCAGTTCAGAAGGTGGCCCGCCTCCGGGATCGTCGGGTTCACGGCAAAGCTCGAGCTTGAGAGTGTGCCGATAGACTTGCCGTTGTAGTCGCTCACACGGCAGCCCTTGATAGCAACAACGTTGTTGGTCCAGCTCGAGCAGTCCTCCTGCGCGCGCTCGTTCCACATGGTGCACTTGATCTCCGCGTTCGAGTCATCCACGAGCGAGATGTCGCGCTTGAAGAGCTGCTTGCCGGCCTTCGACATGATCTCGTTGACGGGGCCGACGTTGCGCACCACGCCGATCACGTCCACGTTCGCGTCGGCCGCCAGCGTTTCAATGAGCGCGATCTTCTTGAAATTGTAGTGCATCTGCGAGATGTCGTTGTCTTCGGGCGCCGGCGAGATCTCCGAGTGCTGGTCGAACGTCACCTCGTAGTCATTGTCCACCGACGAGAACTTACGGTTCGCCATCTTGATCTTGCCGCCGGAAAAGTAGTAGACGCTCCCGGGGCGTAGCATCTCGTAGAACTTGTCGACCGCGTCGTTAAACATCGTGGCGCGGATCTCGCCGCCCTTGGCGTCCAGCAGGTCACAGCTGAACAGCTTGCCCGACCCACGCGCGTTCGTCCAGTTCTTGATGGGCGCGCGACTCGTCACGCGGGCCTTGATCGTCCAGCGCCCGCCCGCGTACGGGTTCAGGCTCTGAATGTCCGAGAGACGAACGTTCGGGTCCTGGCGAACCACCGGGCCGCGGTTGTACGGCTGGTGCTGAGGAGCGGTAGAGGGGGCAGGCTTGACCGGCGGCGCGCCATAGTTCGACTGCTGGTTGTACGAGCTCTGCTGCTGCTGGTACTGGTATGCAGGCTGCGCGGCAGGCGCAGAAGCAGCCACGCGACCGCCCATGCCGGCGGGAGGAGCGGTCGAGATGGGCGCGGCAGGGGCCGGGGCACCGCCCTTGGAGCCCTCAACGCTCTGCGGGTTGCCGATGCGCTCCGATCCGGGGATGATCTCGCCCACGCCAAGGACAATCAGGATGCTACCGGTATGAGCACAATCGCCACATCAGTAAGCATACGCTGGTGGCGAATTGTGAGCGACACGGATGCCTTACCGACGACCCTGCACCTCATTCACCAGGTAGTCCTTGAGCTGCGTGACATATTCGACCTGCAGGCTATTGTTCTCCATCATCTGGAGAGCGCATTCGAAGCAGTACGAGATCGTTAGACACCTGCACGCGCGTCGGGAATTCATGCCACCAGGGTTACGTACGAAGGCGAGCTGCGTCGCGAGCATCCCGCTCATGAAGTTCACGCCGTCCGAGAGGACGATGCGGTAGCGGTCGCCGCCCGCGCCATTGGCAGGCTTGATCTTCTTGGTGTCGATGATCTGCGCATATAGCACAACAGCCCAACCGTTATATCCAAGAGCATCAGCGCGCAGAGAACGGGAGACACGGATGTACCTGCAGCCAGGGCTCGAAGCCGTCGGGCGCTTGCTTGTTATACAGCAGCGACACCGCGTTGTGCGTGAGGTTCACCATCGTTGACCGGGCGCTCGGGAGTCTTGTGGGACGTCGGGCAGGTAGCAAATGAGCCGAGGGAGGAAGCAGGGCGCGATGAGGAAAAGCGCGCGAGTTGGCAGCGCTGTTTGTTGCGGTTTGCCGCCAAAAAACTCGAGCACGGAAGGCTGTGGCGATTCATTTTTGAATTGAATAAGAAACATGTTTTGAATTGACTACCGGGTAGTTGATGTTGGACATTGAAGACTCCTTGGCACCCCTTTGACTAGCATGGTGGTGACGACAACTTCGTCCATGACGGAAAGCTACGCGACGCTGCTAGCGGATCATAACAGGAGGATTAGGGCCTTCGCATTGACGTTGAGGGATGGCCGAGTGAAGTGCGTGGCAAATAGATTGCTGGCGAGGAAATGGCCCTGCTCCACTGCCTGGTAGCCAACCACGAGCGTCGGGTGGCTGCTCGCGTCGCACACGATGAAGTAGTGGAATTGAACGCTGTGTAATTGGCGCGGAGAAATGTTCGTGTGGGTAGTGCATGCCTTCTGGTTGAAGAAGAGCTCTGTAACGAGGTGAGGCGCGGGGTGGAGGCTGGCGAACGGGAGATGCGCAATGTTGCTGCTACTGGCGAAATGCCAATCGCGCTTCTCAACCAGCGCCACGCTCATGACCAAGTTTGGCATTGATCTCGTCCATTCATACTCCACGAAGGAACATGGACAAACTTGCTGCGCTCGTTATGACGGGGCATCTAGTTAAGACGGCGGCCGCACGGGATGAGTCGCCGGGCTCAGGCTAATAATGACGCAGGATGAAAACTGTCATGCGAAAGCACCAGACACTTGACACGAGCTCCGCGTTGAGCGCGTCGACTTCGTCGTCATCTATCAGTTGACTCGCAGCGTGCTCGACCATTATTGCAATCATGCGATTCACGAAAGCCGCAGCTCAGTCTGGGATCACATTGTCAGGCGGAGACGAACAGCCTAGAGGGGAGACCTTGCTCATGGGACGTATCTAAATCATGTAGGAAGAGTCCACATCTAGACCGCAAAGGCATACTACAGAGCTCCTTCGACATCAGTCGCGCCATCCGGTGTGTGCACAACAAACTACGTATCCTAACACACGTTCGCTTTAACTACAAGCATAGTGTTAGCACGACCATCCAAGTGTGAGTGTTTCTCGAGAAAAGGGTGGTGTTAAAAAACACCAAGAAATGTAGAGCGAACGCGAGCGCTGCGCCTCCAAGAAGACCGTCACCGGTCAGCTAGAGAGCGCAAGCAGCTGCACGAAGCGCGCTATAAAGTTGGTCACAGGTGACCGAGAAGCCGGCGCGTGCGAGGCCGACTCGTAGCAGCAGGAGAAGCCGCTTAACCACCGAAGCCGTAGAGCGTGCGGCCCTGGCGCTTGAGCGCGTAAACGACGTCCATGGCCGTCACCGTCTTGCGGCGCGCGTGCTCCGTGTAGGTGACCGAGTCGCGGATGACGTTCTCGAGGAAGACCTTGAGCACGCCGCGGGTCTCCTCGTAGATGAGGCCCGAGATGCGCTTGACACCGCCACGGCGAGCCAGACGGCGGATGGCGGGCTTGGTAATGCCCTGGATGTTGTCGCGCAAGACCTTGCGGTGACGCTTGGCGCCACCCTTGCCGAGACCCTTGCCGCCCTTGCCACGACCAGACATTGTTGCTTGAGGAGTTGGTTGGTTGTTGTGCTTCTTGCTTGGAAGATTGCAGAATGAGTTGATTGGGGGGCCGCCGCGCGCAAAGACTCCCGCTTTTGGCTCGGAGAGTCTTACCACATACAAATTCCAAGTGTAATGTTGACCTGGGTGCCCTTGGTATCAGTGGATTGCTGGCTGCTGATTGGTGCTTCTTCCCGCCTTGACGCCTTTGAATTTCCCGCGCTGGTACACCCCATAGAGCGACATTCACGCAACTTCACAGACCCTAGCCCTACATGCCTCTACGCCTCACACAGAGCGTTTTGATTGGTTTAGAAAGGTAAAATTCTATCAGTAGATTTCATTGGCGGAATTCAAATATAGAGATCACTAATTCGCTATAATTGCCTATAACCTCTCCTGATTGGCTAGATGGCCTGAAAGCCCAAAAGACTTGGACGATTTTCGCGCGCTTCCCGCGCCGTGGGAACCCGATACAACAGGAGAGTGACACCTTGGTGGCCTTAGTATGAGGGGCTGATCAGCGCAACTCATTCTCCAATTTGCTTCGCTCTCAACACCCGACAGCACCTCAGCAACCCCTTCGAAGGAAACCATGGCTCGTACCAAGCAAACCGCGCGTAAGTCGACCGGTGGTAAGGCCCCGCGCAAGCAGCTGGCTACCAAGGCTGCCCGCAAGAGCGCCCCCGCCACGGGCGGCGTCAAGAAGCCGCACCGTTACCGCCCGGGTACGGTCGCGCTGCGTGAGATCCGCCGCTACCAGAAGTCGACGGAGCTGCTGATCCGTAAGCTGCCGTTCCAGCGCCTCGTTCGCGAGATCGCCCAGGACTTCAAGACGGACCTGCGATTCCAGGGCTCTGCCGTGCTTGCCCTGCAGGAGGCCGCCGAGGCTTACCTGGTCGGCCTCTTCGAGGACACCAACCTGTGCGCGATTCACGCCAAGCGCGTCACGATCATGCCCAAGGATATTCAGCTGGCGCGCCGCATCCGTGGCGAGCGCTCGTAAGTTGTCTGTTCTCTCATGAGCAGCAGCTTGCGACCTCTGGTCGTGATCCTCTGAGGGAATCCGCATCCCTTTTCTGCAGTTGACCTTGAGTCTTCCGCAAACTTCTCTTTGGTGTTTTTTAACACCACCCTTTTCGAAAGAAATTGGTGTCTCCTTGCGTAGATATAGCTAGAGTAGAGTTATGCACGATGTAGTGGTTCTCATTGATTGGTCTTACCGCCCGAGACAACCAGAGAAGGTGTCCGCAGTGAGGTCAACGTGCTGATAATTGTTGGTCTCTGTATTCTATCTCTCGGCAGGTGCACGTCCATTGCCAACACTTTCCTTTTATACGAACTCAACTGCATGTACGTCTCCACTGTGAAGTTCACACGCGCAGTCGTCGGGAGGAGTCGAACTTGACGCCGCACGCAGCGCAGAGGAACTCGTCGTCCGTGGCCACGGCGGTCTGCAGGCAGTAGTAGCAGTACACGTGCTTGCATGACGTGATGTACGGTGTCTGTAACAGCCCAACACAATCACCTAGTCAGTCAATCCGTCCCCTGGACAGCATCATGTAGTCTCATTCACCATGCGAACCAACCTGGGCGGGCGCGAGGCCGCAGAGGCAGCACTGGAGCGAGCCGCCGGTGATCTTGTCAGCGGACGAAGGTCCTCTCAGGGGCGAGGCGACGCGGAAGCTCGACCACGTCAAGATCGGCAGCACAAAGTTGCCGAACTCCTGCAGGCACACAGGAGACAGCGAAGTCAGCACCATGAGCACTTCAACAGCTTCCCGGAGTGGTCATCGCACGAACCATGAGGCCGTCCCATAGCAGCTGACGCGTCATGTACTCGAAGTTGATAGCGCGCGGCGCCGTCGACGGCGTGATACTCTCCTGAAACAAGAACCAGCACACAGAGCGAATCACCACGATGAACACGCACTGCAGTGCTTAAGCAGGTTCATGCAGCGTACCATTTTCAGCCCAAGGAGTCGCTCGGGCAGCGTGCGGTACGTCCCCTTGCGCAGGAAGGCAAGCAGGTTCACCAACTGGCACGCGAGCACAAACGTTTCCACGCGCTTCATGCCGGAGAGAACACGTGCGCGCACGACTTGGTCGCTCTCCGATTCGTCTCCCGAGCCCTGCGACCGTGCCGCCCACCGCGCAGACGAGAGATACCGAAAGACGCGCTTCCAGGTGTACGGTACGGCCACCGAGAGCAGAAACAGCACTGCGACACGCTGCTTGGACAGCAGGCGCGGCGAGTAGTGGATGTTTTCCAGCTTCATACCCGGCGTGGCCTAGACAAGTCACCGTCACACACGTTAGTGAAAGCTTTGAGCGTTACCCGCAAAATAAATGAGCAGACCGTACCCTGCCGACGCCGGTGGTGAACGCGAACAGCAGCGCGCCGAGCATGGCGTCAATTTCGGGCTTGAGACGCTCCATGGAGCCGGCCTCGAACAGGCTGAACATGTTCTTGACGGGCGTCTTAAGCAGCCCGAGGATTTCCGAGTCGAGGATCAGCGCGTCCCACTTGTTCACGCGCAGGTTGCTCACGGGGCTGCGCAGCGACTCGTATGGGACGCGCAACTGCGAGCCGCGGCCATCATGAAGCGCCGCGGCTTGTCCGTCGCGCAGCGCCGCCGCCGCCGCCTGGATGTGAGCGGGCTGCATGCTGGACGACCACACCAACTTGACGTTTCTGATTGTGATCAAGGAGACTTTTGGTTGACGTAAAGAACTCCAGATCGGAATTAGGTGGAGTCAAACGGAAATTCTATACAGGTTTACGTTGAGTGTGTACAATATACATTCGCCAAATTCCGAACCAGCTAGTGAGGATACTATTCTATTTATAGCCCGAGGTGTATAGATGGATCCTCAAGCGTTGTCGGGCATCCACAGCAGAAAATCCTTCTCACCTTCCCATCGATCCGATGCGCGCACTCCGCTGCCTGGTGGCCGGTGCTGCACTCGTGGCGGCCTTGCTGTCCGTGCTAGAAGCCCGTCTGCATGGGTTTGGGGGTGAGCATGCGCTGGTTGTGGTGGAGAACAACGAGGCAGCCGCTCCAGACGCGTGCAGTGGCGACGAGTGCTTCCGCCGCGCTTTGAAAACTGAAGAGCACGAGGGGCAGCAAGACAAGCCTCCGCCAGAGTTCATCCCGACGCACGAGTGGCAGGAGATCCTGCCTAACCAGCCGATCCCTCCGGTGCGTACACCTTGAGACGTCGGTATCATTACATTGGTCGTGGAGAGACTAAGCGGGCGTCTTGGGTGTCTACTGCAGGGTTTGTACATCCGCATCAACCTGGAGACCGGCCGCAAAGAGGCCAAGCTGCTCGACTAACAGCCCGCGTTTCGACTACAAAACCGACACTACCTCATACCTCGGTATTAGGTTGTTGTAGTCCGCGTCGATCCACACACAAAAGCTTGATGTTGCACATCCGTTCCCGCATTCTGTAAAATTGCTTTAATCTTTCTAAGTTGCATGAGCATCAAACAGTTGCGCTACAGTTGCACAAACAGCGCGAATCAACCACGTAAGCAAGCAGCCACAATTTAGCTTCTCGAAGCCTCTCGTGGCGGTTGGCATTGCCAAGTGGCCATTCCTCCATTCCCCACGTGGCTGACTGGCGGTACTGCCGGTGCTGGAGCTGCAACCCACAGGTGGCAATATACACACGAAGAGAGAAGACAGCACGCGTGAGCATGACGCGGCCCAGCTCTTCCGGTCGCTGGACGCGCCTCCTGCTGCTGGCTGCGCTCCTGCTGACGGCGATCGCGACGAGTGGAGTGCACGCGGAGCGCAGCGCAACGGCCGCTGTGGTGGCAGTTGATGCGCAGGACGACGCGACAGCGACGGCCGCCAAGAGTGAAGGAGCCGTCGCGCAACCGACGGACAAGCAGGCGAAGGTGCCAGAGTTTGTGGCGACGAGCGAGTGGCAGGAGCTGCTGCCCGGCCAGGGCATCCCGAAGGTAAATGGAGTGCTCGCGTGCTGATTTACTGACAGAGTGCACGGAGGGCTAACGACTATGTTTGGCGACGGCAGGGCCTGCACGTACGGCTGAACCTTGAGACGGGCAAGCGCGAGGCGAAGCTAGTGAACCCGGACGAGGAGGTGAACGCCGAGACGGAGAACAGCATGCGCTCAATCGTGGTGGATCCGGAGAGCAAGGGAACGACCGTGACGGTCACGACGGATCTGTCGGGAGAAGTCGTGGCCGAAGATATTACCACCACGGCTCCTATTGGCGAGGACGAGTCGTCGTCTGGGCTCGAGGTCAGTGAGGAGGAGAGCTTTGACGACGAGCCTCGCGCTGAGAGTGACGAGAATGCGGAGGAAGACGGCACGAACTGGAACCACGAGAAGATCTACGAGACGCTGCAGGCGCTGCCCGAACCGCCCAAGGTCGGTGAAATGGACATCCACGAGGCGCACGAAAAGCTGTCGCCGGCCGAGTTCCGCCAGCAGATGATCGCGCTGTGGAAGAAGCGCCAGATGGAGCTCAAGGACGCGATCGACAACATCCAGGACGACTCCAAGTACTTCGCCAAGCTGATCGAGCAGTTCTACGAGGCCGAGCAGAAGGGCGACGTGGACGAGCAGCTCGCCATCATGGAGGTGCTCGAGTGGGAGGTGCAGGACCTGGACAAAACGCTCGTGTTCAACTTCATCGGCGGCTTCGGCGTTATGGCCGAGCACCTCAACTCGACGGTGCTTCCCATCCGCACGCACGCTGCTTGGGTGGTTGGGTCCGCTGCCAAGAACTACTACGACGCGCAGAACTGGGTCATTGACGCTGGCGCCGTGCCAAAGCTAATCTCAACGCTGGGAATGGAAGTCGTGAACGGCAGCGAGGACGCGCAGGCCATCATTGAAGCCAAGAAGAAGGCGCTCTACGCGTTGTCAGCGATCGTACGCGCCAACGAGCGGGGGCAGCGCTTGTTCCTGTTGCATGGCGGACCGGATGTGCTTATCAAGCTTGCGGACGAGGTGTATCCGACGAACCTCCAGCAGAAGGTGAGCTGATCCGTGTGTTGCGTTAGAGAGTCGACCATGTCTGACGTATGTGTGTTGTCTCTTGATCGCAAAGGCGCTGCTGCTCGCGTACGACTTGCTGCTCGACAGTTTCGAGGAGGGCTACCCGGAAGAGGTCAAGGCGAACTTGGAGCAGTTACGCGTCGCCTTCCGGACGCCCGAGTGGTGCACGTGGTTCTCCTCCTTCTTCGTCGAGCACGTACGTTTGGCTATAACTGTGTCTCGCATGGCGTTGCCTTGGCGTCTAACATGAACTATCTCGATTGACTGCAGGGCCCGCAACTCCCGAGTCGGCAGGCCATTGAGATTATGGACGCGCTGCGCTACCAGCTTCCTGACTGCCAGGTGATCTTCGAGGCGGCCGACGTGAAGTCCATGGTCGCAACTGTTTATAATAAGCTGGCGGCTGATGAGGAGGAGTTCGACGAGAAGGAGAGGCAGGAGCTCGGCTTGTTTGTCGCCGACGTGCTGTCGTGGCTTGACGTGACGGAGCAACCATTTGTCGAGGTTGACGAGTAATAGGAGCAGGACACAACAACCACCATTGAGTGGGGTTGAGCACTTCAGGGTGTGAACGCAGATCAGGGAGCTAGGAGTCGGTGTGAATGAAGCACACGCATATATATATTACTGTCGTGTGCAGTGTGTTGCCGGCCGTCCTTGTCGTTTCTTCCACTCGCATCGGTCTCGCATAAATACAGGCATAAATGTCGCGTGAACGGCTAGCGTTACATGGGACGATCGCACCCGCGAATGATATCCATCGCGACGTCCTCAAGCCGCTTGTGGGACTCCTCGCCCACCCGCAGAGACAAGCCAGGTATGCCCGCTTATCTCTTCATTACGAAGCCCCACACCTCGACCGATACAATGTCAAAGTCGGGCTCGGATGTCAGGCACCTGGAGTGACGGATACACGTTAGACCAAGTGATGCGACTGGTACAATGGTATACGTTGCTCACCGGTTGTTGAACGTGTCGGAGTGCCCGCTTGAGCCGCAGGAGAGGTCCGAGTTCATGTACCAAGCGAATTGACCGCTGCGTTCATCAACCAACACAGAACAACTCGTTAAACACACTGCGACTCGCGATGCCGCATCTGCAATGGACTTACCCTCCGCCCATGGCGATGGACTGGTCGTTGCTCAGCATGAGCATAGAGTTGAGGCGCGACCAGCGGAAGTGTTCGAACTTGGGTTGGTTCGAAAACACGAACGACTCGCCAATGCCGTAGTAGGACGCCGACGAGTGCCACGGGACGGTCGAGAACCCGCCAAAGACATCGCCACGCGAAGTCTCCACCACGAGAATCGTCGGCGACTGGTCTCGGACCTTGGTGAGCAGCGTGTGGAGGCTGCAGCCGTGCTGCGACAGACTGTAGAGCAGTTTCCAGTCGTACCCGCGATGATACGCCGGCAGGCAGGCCTCGAGCTTGGGCACGAGCGTCTTGATGTACTTAGGGCGCGACAAAATGTCGCTCGGGGTGCTGCCGATCAGCTCGGGCGGCTCGGGCTCATCCTCTGAGTGCGTGGGCCCGCGCTCCGACCGCGAGCGGAGCTTGACCGGCGGCAGCATCACCCACTCGTCGCTGTCGTCGCCATCCGCCTCGTCCTTGTTGTTGCCGCGCTCGAACGCCACGCGCGACAGCGACACGCGGCCAGTCCTGGTCAAGGAGGAGAGTTCATAAATACAAGCGACTGGTTAGCGCGCCCTCCGTCTCTCCAACCGCTCCATCGACTGCCGAAGAAGACGCACTTGCTGGCCGGATGGCGCGCGCGGTCGTCGGGCTCGAGCGGGTCCGGCAGCGCTGGCATGCTGTGGCTGCGGCGCTTCTTGCGCAGCACATGAAGGATCTGGCCCGTGACCAGCGCCGCGCTCTCCTTGAGGTTGTTCATGGCGCGCAGCTCCGCCTTGGTCATCACGTGGCTTTTCGGGTAGTAAGACGCGACGGGGAAGAGTGGGCACACACACATTTCATACACACACCAATACAAATAAAATGTTAGGTTACTGTAAAAATTAGAAGGAAAAAGAACGGAATGTTTGCGTTGGGAATAGCAAACTACCAACTCGTCCTCGACATTTTCCTTCCCGGTAAAGTAAATGGCATGCAGATGTGGGGGAAAACACGTGGGCTTACCGGCGCGCGATGGTGTCAAGCGTGTCACCCCGGTGGACTTTGTACAGGTGCGTGCGGCGCAGGGATCGGGGCTCCTTGGGCTCGATCGGGAAGAAGAGCTGGCTCATGGCGCGCAGGAGTAAAAAGGGGTTCTGCCGCGGGTGCTTGTCAATGAGCACCGCGCGCTGAGATGTGAGAAGTCGGCGCTCTTGCTGGTGGTCCGGTGGTCGGGGTCGTGTAGGCTCTAGCGCGCGAATCCGATAATGAGGGAGTCGCGAGGACGCAGTCGCGAGGAGGGAGCGGCGGCCCACTGTGCGGGTGAATCAGAAGCTCAGAAGCGCATGGACGTGTCGCCATGATGCATCGGAAAACCTGTCACAACTCATACTCGCGCAGCTTAAGGCTACGCCGCGAGCGGAGAATGAAGTGTTTGCGCCCTGCAGCGACAGCGCAGAGGAACCCTCGACAGGATTGGCCATTCCTACCAGCACTGCCGTTCCATCTACGCGAGCGATAGCCTAGAATACACCCGCAGTGTGATTAATCTCCGCATCTCGATTAGGGGGCACAAGCATTCGTGCGATTACTGTGAGCACAGGAATCTAGTTTGAGCGACTCGACTAATAGTATCCTCACAACCGAAAGATGTGTGCATATATTTTTAGGTCGTGAATGGATCGCGCCACGCATGATGTTGCGACGTCATCTAGCGATACTCGCGCTCTCTCTTGTGTTTGTTGTTGCGCATTCCATTAACAGAGACAAGTGGGCGCGCACATATCGGTGGTGCTGGGAACGAGCATCTCCATCCATACCGTAGAGGTTTAGTAGGTCTTTAAATTTATCTAAACTGCAAGTACGTACGTGTCGTTCGGGAGGGACTTGGTCTTGTCACAGAGCGAGAGGACAGAGCAAATCACTCCAGGCTTCTCATTGCCTCTCAGTTCATTAGACGTTGGGATCACAAGCCATTGAACGACAAACCGTGTGGAACGAGGCACATGAGGAAGAAGTCATTTATCAGCTCAGCGCATGAACAAGTACAGCCGCGGCTCCTCACTTAAGTTTCAAAGGAAGTCCTGATTGGTGCGCAACTTAAACACCATCCAATGAGGTCGCTGAGCTTACTTAACCCAACGCCGATGCTACTCAATGCGCTAAGGCTCCGCCCCTGGGTGGGCTGTTCATTCCTCATTTTTTCAAGATGGAGAGACCTCCCTCTTCGACGAGCAAGCGGCCTCCTGACAAGCTGGCGCCGGTGTCACCGACGAGAACCTGAAGACCCGAACACCAGGCGCAGCAAAATGTTGCAGTGGTTCGTCATATCCGATCTGACAACCAGGGGACGGTGCACACGAGAACCAAGCGTGTGATCAACGCCGTCACCAAGATGAATAACACCAACACGACGTGCGGAGCTGCTCCAAGCCAGGCATTGGATTCCGTTTGTTCGGCATCACGTTGAGTGCCGCGATCTGAATACTCCGGTCACCGTGTTCACTTCGTGAACGGTCTCGGGCTACAGCGAGACGTCCAACAAGTTAAACTTCGGTGTAGCTTGTTGTCGGCTGTAGTAGAGCGAGAGGACCAATATTCCAAATCAGCTCGCTTGGGCGACCCAATTTGCGCCAACGGTTTCCTCCAAACTTCAACGTCCCAATCACTCTGCACAACCATTCCAGGATCAGTACGCCTAACGTTGTGTGCTCCACACAATTTCGATTTTTATTTTGGGCATCTCGACACCTCACGAAGAGCTCTGGTCTATTATTTTGGGTAACCTTGTCAAAGATGACGGCGCGCAAGTCGGCGCTGGCGCCAGCGCCGCCCGAGCCGCTCGGCGTGCTGCGCGGCCACGGCGTCGCCGTGAACGGCGTGAGCTTCTTGTCTGCATCTACTATCGTGTCGGGTGGCGCGGACGGCGGCGTCAAGGTCTGGGACCTCAAAACGCGTCGAGAGTGCGCCGCGAACGCGGCGGCTCACTCCAAGGCCGGCGTGCTGCACGCGTGCGCCTTGTCCGCCGGTGGGTCGTCGCCGCGGTTCGTGACGCAGGGGCGCGACGGGTTCGTCCGCGTTTGGGACGCGAGCACGTTCGTCGAGGGCTGCGCGCCGCTGTCTGAGTTCTACTGCGGCTCCTTCTCGTTCACCAAGGTGGCGACGCTGCGGTGGCCGGATGCGGCTGCTGATCATAGTGGCGGCGCTGGGGATGGAGATTTGACGCCAGCGTCGCTCGGACAGCTGATCGTCGCGCCCAATAGCGACTCTGACAAGGCAAGCATCGCGCTGTTTCGTGCTTGTTGGTGGAGATACTGATGGCAGCACGTGTCGCTGTAGGTTCTCGTCTACGATTGCCGCGTGGACAGCGCGTCGCCCGCCATGGTCATCTCCGTCCCTGACTCAGAGAAAAAGAAGGGTGCGTAAAGCTATGTCACGGTATTAATACGCCTGTGTGGATCTAAGTGACAATCGATCGCCCACGAACGTTATCGGCAGGCATGTGCATGGCGCTGTCGCTCTTCCGCGCGCCAGCTGGCGCTGGAAGTGGGCAAGCAATTGGCGGAGACCCGCACGCCTTTGTGGCGGTGGGGTGGGAAGGCGGGCAGCTCTCGCTCGTGGACCTCCGAGCGCCAAGTAAAGTTGCAGTCGAGCGCACCATCAGCAAGCCAACACACCCCCGTACGTCTAATGATGTCAGTCTCATCCAAATTCTCCAACTGTAGCGCTAAATACTCGCATTGTATGTTACATCAGTGCTGTCATTCGACGTGACGCGCGACGGTTCGTCTTTTATCCTGGGCTCCGCTGGAGAGGAGCTCTTCCACTCCACATTCGACGTCGCAGCGCTAGAGCTGAGCGCGCCTCGCGCCTTCTTCACGTGCAACCGCGGCGGATTCAGCAGCGTGCGCATCCGCAGCGACCAGCGCATCTTCGCGACCGCCGGGTGGGACCACCGCGTGCGGATCTTCCACACGCGAAAGCTCCAACTGCTCGCCATCCTCAAGTACCACACCGAGAGCGTCTTCGGCCTCGACTTCAGCCCGGACAACACGTCGCTCGTATCGGCGTCCAAGGACCGCAAGCTCGCGCTGTGGCCCATCTACCCGCCGACACGAGACGCGGTACGCGAGGTACTGCGCGTGTATTAGATTCGCCGACGCGCGCTTAGACGGCGGTAAACTCGACCGACTGCTTGAGGTTCGAGTTGTAATACAGGAAGTGGTGGTAGCGGAACAGCGTCACCAGCTCCGCAAGTCCAACATCGCGCTGGACGTGGCACTCGCGACCGCGGTGGCCGTACTGCTGGCATACGCGGCAGCGGTGCTCACCTGTGCAGTGGTTCGTGTGTCCGCAAAGGCCGCAGGCCTTGTTGCGGTTCGGACAATCAGCACCGCGGTGCGACCCGCGCTCAATGCAGTACCGGCAGCGATGTTGTTCGCTCACATGCGATGTGCTGTTGCAGAGTGAGCAAGCTGCTCCCTGCGTCGGCGTTGAATTCGCCGCCATCTTGTCCTTGTGTGCGCGCTCAAACGCGCGGTCAATCGACTTGGTGATCGGCAAGAACGAGAACCGCGATGGCATGCGACGCCCGACACCGAGCCCGTTCTCCTTGAGGAAAATCTTGATGCATGCGTCGGCGTAGCCCTCGGCGGTCGGTGGGAACGCGTGCACGGCGTCCGATGGGTGCATCACGATCAGCATCTGCTCGGGCTCGAACAGCAGTCGTAGACGCGCAGCAAAGCCAATATCGCCAACACGCGGCGAGCCAAAGCCGACAAAGTTGACCTTGCTTGCGTCCCAGCCATTCATGCGCGCGTGGTCGCCAATGTACAGCATCAGCAACTGACCGAGCATGCCACCCATACTGTAACCCGTCACGTGGACGGGCACGCCCTTCTCCACGTAGCCCAAGATCGCGTCCAGCAGTCCGTCGCCAATCATGTCCTGCATGTAAGCGTTAATCGCGCGATGAACGCGCACGGTGCGCGCCTTGCTCAGCCTCACAGGGTTCGAGCCGTTGGAACTCGAGTCCGAGTCGCTGTCGTGCCGCACCCTCCGACGCGTGTGGGTCTGCGGGTGCACAGGCACGAGCGGGTGGTCAAGTGCGAGCGAGTCGAACCGCTGGATACGCGGGCGCCGCATGAGCTTCTCGAGGAGCGAAATCCCCGGTGGCTCCATGAAACCGCGGTCCAATGCGACAGCGATCATGTTTTGGATGCTCTGGCGGATGCGCGTCTGCTCTCCATCCGACCAAGCATGGCCGATTTTGCTCCACATGAACTGCAGGAGCTGAGAAGCCGGCGTGTAGTTGCCCGAAATAGACGACACAGCCACGTTCAGCGCTGACGTGAACGACATGCCCTTCATTTCCGTCTTGAGCTCTTCTAGCTCTTGCTCCGCCCAACCAGACCAGAAGTCGCCCCACACGTCGCGGATCGTCTCGGGCGTACCTGCGGGGCTAAATGCCACAACCACGTCGGGTGTGGTGGTCTGAGCATTGCCGTCACTGTCAGCCTGATGCACGATGCCTTCCCACACGTGGGCACGAGCGCAATGCGTCTTGTTCTTGAAGATCGCCTTGAGTTCGTAAACAGGAGCCTGCTGGCCCTCGCGGCGGTCAGCACAGATCTTCACGCCGAGTCCAAACTTGACATTCTTGTTGCCGTTCGCGTCTTCATTGATTAGGTCAGTCTCCTTTTGCATCGCAAATTTCGCCGAGAGCAGCAGAAGCTGCTTGCCGCGCGACAAAATCTCGCGCGTCTTGTGGAAGTTGCGGTGCATCTCGGTAATGGCCGACGCGAACGAGTCATTCAGATCTTCGTTTTCGGGACAGCTCACGATCTTGTCTTCCTGCTCCGACAGCAGCAAGAGTTCACGCGGGTGGTACGAGCCAGCCACGACGTCAACGCCCCACTTTTCGAGATCGTCACGTGCGCGCTCGATCGCCTCGCCATCCGTGAGTTCGTGCTTGCACGTCACGAGGAACGCCTTGGGGCACCATTCCTTGCGGATCTTGCGGATCATGTTGGGCACGCGGACGAAGTTGAGCGAGTAGTCGTCGCGCTTCTTCTTCTTGCCTTTCGACTTTTTGTGATGCCGATGCGTAGAAGCACCGCGTGCCTTACCGTTTATTCCTGAGTGCTCATCCTCGTCCTCGCGTGGTGGGAGCGGTACGTAAAAGTCCATGAGCGTCGCCGCCAGCAGCACCATGGCGCGGTTCTTGGCCGCGCTCACAGCGCGCGACGTAAGGCGTACCAGCATCAGGTACTGCTGCACCGACGCGAAGCTCAGGTTGAGCAACCGGTCCTTGCACTCGTTATACATGACGACCGTGTTCTGGAAGTGCAGCTGCTGCGATAGGTCGACGCCCTCTAGCACGAGCCCTGCGTCGCGCACGGCGAACATGCCCATGAACGCGCCGTTCTGGATGTACTTTTGGAAGTGACGCGTGAATGGCTGGAGCGAGTCCTCGCGGTGCAGGAAGATGACCGCGTAGCCGAGCTGCAGCAGGAACTCGGCGCTCGCGGGGCCCTGCTGCTCCTCGAACTTGGTAGCCATGTCGATAAACGTGTGCGCGTCGTGGTCCAGCGGCACGATCGTCGCGCCTGACGTCACGAGCGCGACACCTCGGCACCCCGGGTCGGCGAGCTGCGCCGCCACGAACGCCTCCGTCCGCTGCTGCGCGCGCGCGAGCTCCCAGCGCGGGTCCTCGGGCGTCTTCTGGAAGAACTCGTCGATGAACTCGTCCGAGTCCACCGGGGCGTTACTGCCGCCGCCGCCGATGCGGTGCTTGAGCGTGCCCCACAGCACCATGTCACGCACGCGGCCCACACGCGAGTCCTTCTTGCTGTCCGCGGGGGGAGTAGTAGAAGAAGCGGCGGCGGGTGGGTCGTTCGCACCACCTGTCTCGTCGGATATGCTGTCGCTGCTGCCGCCGGAAGGGGACGAGGAGGAGGAGGAAGCGCCGCCCTCTGCCCCGTCGATGGAGTCGTCGCGGTCACTCGGTGCGCGGAGACCAGTTGGCGCCGCGTTGACGGATTCGAAGTGGCGCTTTCTGTGGTGGCGAAGGTGGTGCATGCTCGTCTTTAATGCTGGCGGCGCCGAAAATAGATTTGCCACAGGACTGGCGACAGGGCGGAACGCGGAAGAAAAATAAGCGGGAAATGCGAACTTAGCAAGAAAGGACAGTGGGGCAATTCAATCTACAGACCGCTTTAACTGATTTATTTGGGAGTGAAGTGACCTCACTGGTATCGGTTTTAGAGGGACAAAGGAGGCAGCGACAGGGCGATAGTGTGTGTGGTATCTAATGGCCAGCGCGCCGACGTCACGCGCCGACTCAATTGCAGGAGACTGTCACGATCCTGAACCGCGCAGGGCTTTGCACTGGTCTCCATTCGGAGCCACTGTGCGATAATAGACGAGCGTGGCCCAAGCGGCGGCGCGTCACCGCGTCACCTCGAGTGACTGAGCGCATGGACAAGTGCGAGCTCCTCCTACAGGCATGCGTCTCATGGCGCACCCGTTCGCCTCCGTCTGCAGTAAATCACACAGTGTCATGAATAAGAATCGTCGCTATTTGGAAGCTCGGTCTGGCCATCTGCATGTACCATGCTGCAAGCGTCTAATGTGTCGGTTTGGATGACAGCTCCTTGCCGCAGCGCGCGTCATCGGTTCCCATCTCTGTGGAAGAAGCGAACTAGGCGCTTTCGACTGTTTGCTGGGTTGCTACCACTCCATGCCACGGGGCGATGAGACCAAGTGACGCCACTTGCGATCGCACAGTCGTGGGAGAAACACACGCGTTCACCGCGGTTCCATGGAGTCCTGTTTCGAATGTGGAGACCAACACAAGACAGTGGTTCTTCTTCGTGGAATCAACATGGGTGGAAATGGCTAAGTACGCTTTTGTATCTGGTTCGCTTCCTCCCTACCCTCCGCGCCAAAATAGCTCGGCCACCCAGTTTTTTTGACGTATCTCGGCCAATATTTCGAATTTCGGCGCGCTGTTTGAGTATGTGGTGCATCTCATTGGTAGAAAGGCGGGGTTAGGGCAAAAATGCGCAGATTCGCCGAATTTGGGGGGCCTCCTATACAGTGAACGATTTTGGCACTGCGACAAAAAGCTCAGCCACCCAGTCACCATACAAAAATTTATACAAAAAGAATGTGTGTCAGAATGATGATCATTCAGAGGCGACTCTTATGCCAGTCATTTCGCGATGGGGAAATGGAAGCCACTGACGGAGCGCGAGCGCGGCGAGATCGATGGTCTGAAGAAGGGCGGTATCAGCCTACGCGCCATCGCTAAGGTGACAGAGCGATCGCGAGACTGCGTTAGCCGCGCAGTTCGCAACGCGCGCATCAAGCGCCAGCCCAAGAAGCTTGGACGGCGGCCGGTGCTCACGGAGCGGGAGACCCGACGGCTAGTGCGCGCCGCTAGCGCCGGTGACCGCTCGGCGAAGCAGTTGCGGCACGACCTGGGGATCGAGTGCTCGCTCCGTACAGTCCAGCGGGTTCTTTCTTGAGTAGACTGGCTAGTCTACTCGAAAATGGGCCGGACACTGCCGCTGACGAACGAGCACAAGAGCGCGCGCACCGCATGGGCTAAGCAGCACCTCGTCGACCCCACTATATGGCAGCGCACGATCTTTTCTTATGAAAAGAAATTTAACCTGGATGGGCCCAACGGCTACAAAATGTACTGGAGGGACCTGAGACTTCCCCCGCGTGAGCATGTCCGGCAGCAGAACGGAGGAAGATCTGTCATGGTGTGGGGTGCATTAAGCACCCATGGAACATCGCAGCTTGCCATTTTGGTCGGCACCCATCGCTCCGCCAACTACATCAGCACCCTGAGCGAATATTTGCTGTAACGGGGTTGCACGTACAGTACAGTATGACTGTAACTGGGCTAGCCAGTTACGCGGCGTACACGTGCGCGTGTACGAGGAAGCGTTGACTTGCTTTAACTATAGACTGTACGGTTCACCGTACAGTGCTATAATAAAGAAGGAACCAGGAACTTTGTGTCAAAATGAGA
>JAASGW010000292.1:0-35520 GCA_023334395.1 Phytopythium sindhum
CCACCAAAAGCAGGCGGCTTTGGCTTGGTCGTCGTGTCTGGAGGGTACGCACCACCACCACCAAAAGCAGGCGGCTTTGGCTTGGTCGTCGTGTCTGGAGGGTACGCACCACCACCACCAAAAGCAGGCGGCTTTGGCTTGGTCGTCGTGTCTGGAGGGTACGCACCACCAGATGAAGCAGCGCTGGTCGTCGCGGACGGCTTCTTGTCCGATTCAGGTTGGCTTGATGCACTGGTGGATCCGGTTCCAAAGCCGAATAAGAAGCCGCCTCCGATCGCTGGCTTGTCTTGACTAGGAGTAGGAGTGCTGGAAGATCCTGCCCCGAAGCCCAACGAAAATCCGCCATCACTAGCCGGCTTGTCTTTGGTGCTACCACTACCAGCAAAGAAAAACCCACCGGTAGGTTTGCTGTCGGAAGAAATCGCCAAAGCAGGAGTTGACGACGGGAAGTTGAATGAAAAGCTGGGTTTGGTATCGCCGCCACTCGCCGTTGAAAATAAGAACCCTCCGGCGCCAATACCGCCAGGTGCAGCAGCAGCAGGTTTCTGCGTAGCTAACTCTTTCGGCGCACTCGGGTTCGGCGTTTCGCAAGCAGAGCACTTCATCGCGCTCGAGGGATTGATTACCATGCACATATCGCACTTCCAGCTCCCTTCTGTGGGCTGGAACTTGCGAAAGGCCGCTGCAATTTCCGCCGACGACTTCATCTCCTTCGCTTCGGTCGATGGACTGGGAGTGTCATCCTCCTCTTCTTCATCCGACGAGCCATCGTCAAAGATCCAACTGACGTACCACCCGACAAAATCAGTCTCGTGGATTCTGCCGTCCTTGGCGAGCTTTTTCATGCGTGCATCGTGCTCTTCTTCGCAGTAGGTGGACCCCATCTTCTTGAACAGCTTGGGCACGCGCTCCAAAGAAAGGGTAGTCTCGCCGTCCTCAAGCACCGCTTGGAATGCCTCGCGAGCCTTTTCCTCCTCTTCTCGCCGCTCTTCTTCTTCATCACCATCATCGTCGTCATCGCTAGCGAACTTGTTCTTATCGTTCTGTCCGTACGACTCGGCCTCTGCAGGCTTTGCCTCCTCCGCCTTGGCACTCGTGGTCGCGCCTCTCGTCGGCTCCGCTTTATTCTCCGCTGGTGTCGACGCCCGCACGCTAGTGACATTAGTGGATGGCGAAAAGCCAAAAATGAATCCGGACGGGGCAGCCGACTCCGTCGTAGGTTTCGCACTTTCACCGCTGGGCGGAGTAAACCCAAAGTTGAATGAGCTCGCGGTGGACGTCGCCGTGGACGAGCTGCTGGCATCGGCAGCACTCGTGCTGGGAGGCACGAAACCAAATGAAAAAGAAGTTCCTGTTGACGACGCAGCCGGCATCATTGACGACTCGGTGCTTCCTGATGCAGGGGCAGTGAGCCCAAAGCTGAAGGATGGCTTCGCTGAGGATGCCTCTGCGCCCCCAAAGCCGAAGGACGGCACGGTCTTGGCGGTGATTGCAGCTCCAATCGCTGGACCCTTGTGGTTTGGATTCGGTGACTCGCACGACGCGCAGCGCGGGGCAGAAGCATCGGGGTTTTGGACGCAGCAAACGTCGCAGCGCCACGACCCCTCTTTCATCTGGAATTTGGCCAACAGGTTTGTGGCCGCTGCGGTTGACGTCGTCTGAGCAGCAGGAGCTTCGCTGTCTTCTTCCTCTTCATCATCATCCTCGCCGAAGACCCACGTCACATACCACTCGACGAAGTCAGCTTTCTTGATCGCGCCAGACGATTCCGACAGTCGCTTGGCGTACTTGCTGTGATCCTCCTCGCAGTAAGTCGTTCCCATCTTCTCGATCAGTTCAGGGAACTTGCTGGTATCAAGCTCGCCCTTCTGCTCAACGTCAAGAGCGTCAAAAGCCTCGATAGCATTTTGGCGCTCCTCCTCGCGCTCTTCCTCCAAGTCAAAATCATCCAAGTCCTCAGGAGCCGGCACGTTCAGAACGTCATCCTGCGTAGCGCTCTCCTGTTCAGAGGAGGGTGCAGGGATCGCTTCAGTTGCCGCAGCTGTAGTGCGAGTGACCGGAGCGTCGAATGCCACCGCCTTGGAGATAAAGTCGAGCTCTTCGTACACCGACGTATCAACGAAGGCGAAGCTGATCACCAATCCCTCCGAGGTTGTGCAAGTGATGATCGGGGCAGGCGGAAATGGCTTATCATCCACTTGAACAGGCTCGGTCGCGTTCAGATCCAGCGACAACCCCATCGGGAAGGTATCTTCGTCATCACTGGTCATCGGAAGACGAGCTTGGTACTTCTCCGCTGGCTTCCAGACCTGCCACGCTTCCTCCTCGGGGTCACACACCAAAAGCTCGATGTCCGCGCTCAGCGAGCATCCAACGAAGAACATGCGCCTGTGAAGTCACGAACGCACGTTAGTCAAGCTGCAAGCCCCACAATTGGAAATTGAATGAACTTACCAATCGGGGAGATACACGGAAAAGTACTGGTGGCGGCGGCCCTCCACGTCGAAGTATGCCACGAGTTCGTCCAGCTCAATACACTCGCCGTTTTCGTACAGGCAGGCGAGCGCCGTCGTCTCCTCGCCATCCTCGTCGTACTTTTGGTATCCAATCAGGACCACGTCGTCCTCAGCCCAGTTGACGTGATGAGCTGCAGCATCGTCGCAGTGAAGTTAGGGGGCACCGAGTGATAACAGTATCTCGCCAAATCGGACGCGAATATACACCAGACGTACCGATAAAGGAGCCATCGTCGCAGCAACCGGGCTTCTCAATTGTTCGTTCCACCACCAGCGACTCGCGCGAGTACATGACGACCGACGCGCTGGTGGTGCCAACAGCAAGAGAGCTGCCCGAAGGACTCCAGCTCACTGTAGACAATGGACAAACATATCATGGTAAGGGTCTTGCATCTCTGCACTCGTGACGGCACACGATATGTTAACCTTACCCGACGAAGCGTCTTGCGTGACAACCTTTTGGGTGCAGTCGAGATCGCACAGCACGGCGCGGTTGCTGGTCGTCAGCACCGCAAAGGTGGCGGCCGCCGCATCGGGACACCACGCAATTTCTTGCGCACTCAGGGACGCAAATGAATGGAACGGCTGCGGATTTTCCTGTTCATAAGCACACATTCACATGAGTGTTAGCACTCACTCGTCTATAAAGAGCCATACATTTGAGAATGCGAAGGAAACACACCGACTGCAGGATCTCGGCGACCTCGAAGAGGGAGACCGCATCTCCGTGTGCCACCGCTAGGTACAGCTCGTCTGGCGACAGGGCGAGCACATGTGCCGTGGCCGACAGTAGCACCTCGCGCTCGACGGGCGCGGCGTGGATCTCGTCCGGCGCCAGCTTCTCGCCGTGGTCGAGCGCGACCTGCCGCCGCTTGACGTAGTCCTGGCACGCCGCCTGCATCGCATCCGCCGTGACCAACTCGAATCCTGCACACACATCAAGAAACAGAGCGTCAGCGCCGGCCGCAGCCCATTCGGATTAAGTAAATAACAAGACGGGACCTTTCTCCGCGGCGACGAACGTCAGGCCGTGCGTGTTGCCGTGCTGGTGCAGCTGGAACTTGCGCGCGGGCGCAGGCAGCGAGGACGCGTAGCGCGCACGCAGCCGGCCCACGTCCAGCATGCGCACGTGCTCCGCCTCGCGCTCCATCGCCCCCACCGACCGACCGACTGACTCGTCCGTGGCTGATGAACTTTCTCGCGCTTGTTGGGGTTCGTGGCCGTCTACCGCTGCCGCCGCCCACAGAGGCGGGAAGAGTGATGGTCGCTTTCCCACCCACCTTTGGAAAAGGGACCGTCACTCTCGCCCCGTTTTGGCGCCGTGTCGGGCCGAACTAACGGATCGGGTTGACGAAGAACCGGTTCCGAACCGGTTCCGAACCGGTTCCGTCTGAAGCTTTATCTGATTCTAGATGTTTGGCTCAGACTGGACTCAAATGAACGGGCGACGCTTCAAGATCACTATTGTAGTGGACCGGAACCCGACCGAGCATGGCGACGGACGGGAAGAGCGCGGCGCCGGCGACGGAGCTGCCCGAGGACGACCTGGGGGAGCCAGATGTCAAGGTGGGTCGTGTTCTGGAGCTGCGCGCCGTGTCGGTGTCGGTGCTGACGTGTGCGGTGCTGTGGTGGCGACAGATCATCCTGCTGGGCGACTCGGCGGTGGGCAAGTCCAAGCTCGTCGAGCGCTTCATGATGAACGAGTTTCAGCCGCGACAGGTGCGAGCCGCGTGGATATGAAGGCAGCGATCGCTGCGCAGCTGACCTCTGACTACGTACGGTATACGCAGCTCTCGACGTTCGCGTTGACCATGTACCGCAAGGAGGTCGACGTCGACGGGACCAAGGTCAAAGTGGGTGCGTCTAGCTGTAGGAAGCGATCATTCATTCGTCTGGAGCCACTGCTGACGACGCTGGCGCGTTTGCTTGATGCAGATTTCTGGGACACGGCTGGTCAGGAGCGCTTCTCGAGCATACATCCCTCCTACTACTTCGGGGCGACCGCCTGCATCCTGGTACCTCAATTCTTCTCCCTAGTTCCTCGTTACGATTATGACTGACCTCTGCGCCCCGCTAGGTGTTTGACGTGACGCGCAAGGTCACGTACCAGAACCTGCCTAACTGGTACCAAGAGCTGCGGGAGTACTGCGAGAGCATCCCGTGCTCCCTCGTCGCGAACAAGATCGACGTCGACATGAACGTAAGCGCGAGGCCTCCTGTCTACTTGAGTAGTCGATCAAGCTGACCGTCGTCTTCATCAGGTCACGAGCAAGAAGTTCAAGTTCGCCGAGAATCACAACCTCGAGTTCAGCTTCGTCTCGGCCGCCGACGGTACCAACGTGGTGCAGGTGTTCACGGACGCCGTGCGCGCCGCGATCAAGTTCAAGAAGGACGGTGGCGACTTCATGGCAGACGTGCTCGACCTGCTCGGCGAGACCAGTAAGAACTCGCGATTGCATCCATGATACAATGGCAGGAGACATTGCCGCTAACCTGATATTGTGCTGGGAACGTTGTAGAGTGAAGCAATCGAAGCCCTCAGTCATCAGCTCGCTCGTCTGGATGATAGCGGTGGCGGATTGCTTGATCTACTTCAGTACAGAGACAACGCACAATGGACCACAGGGTCTAGCCTTGAAATTATACAAGCGGCGAAGCCGTCTCGCTTTCTTTTTCAACGCACCACTTGCTGCAACCTTGAAGGTAAATCAAAGAATCGTGTATGAGTAGGAGGGTCTAGCGTAGAGAGCGCAAGCCGTCAAGTTTGCGTGTTTTCTCGCGAGGTCTGCTATGACTGACTGTTGGCCGGGGTCACTCCTCCATCGGGGTGGCCAGCGTCGCACCAGCCGTCACGAAGTGGTGCCCGCCCACGAACGCACTGCTGTTCACGCCGTCCCGGAACGCATCCGCCGACCCAGAAGGAGAGCCTGAGCTACGCAGCGGGTCGCTCAGCAGCGCCTCGGACAGGTTGCGCAGCACCAACTGCTCGACGTGTTCCTTGACAACACTGCCCGCAGACTGTGCGCCGAATGCTTCGTTACGATCGAACGAGCGGTCAATCATGCTGATGAAGGCCATCAGTGAGTACAGGTGATGCGGCTCGAAGACGCTCGGCGACATCTCAAGTAAGCGCTCCGCCTCCTCCAAGAGGCGGACGCGCAGCGAGCGCGGCGCGCCGTCGCCAGTGAGCAGCACATGAAGACGCTTGGCCGCCTCCGCCGACACAAATCGGTGTTTGCGCTCCACTGAGCTGTACTCTTCGTCGCTGCTGGAGCTGGAGGAGAGTTCTTCGCCCAGATGCCGTCGGTCTTCGAGCACGAGGTTGAATTCGCGGTAGCGAGCGAGCCACTGCAGCGTCAGCGGTAACGAAAGGTGCATGTCACTGCCGTCTAGGAACTCGACCGCTTCATTCAGTGGTGCGAACGAGCCGGTCGCCTCGCACTCCTTCAACACCACGTCGCATAGGTCGTCCACGTCGTTGAGGTGCTGGGCACGAAGCAGCCAGACGAGCGCAGCCCCGTACGACTTCTGATGCTTGAGCTGGGTCGCTCGTCGCACGGCAATGGTGCGCTGAGACTTGGCGAGCAGGTCCTTGCCCTGGCAGTAGTTGAGCAGACTATTAGCCTTGCGGTCAGTTGGCACAGGCTCGCGGTCAATAGTAGACACGATGACGAGCGGTCCAAACCGCGGGCACTGTTCGCTGTATCCAACGACGAACTGCCACATGCCGCTTGTCGCGCTCAGCTCGAGCGCGTACTCGAGCAGGAAGCGCTCCCGGAGCGAGCACTCGCTTTCAGCCATCGCGTCGCTCGAGACCACACCGCTCTTCTCGAGAAGGTCCGTCAAGTGCGCGGCCATCCACGACAGCCCCATGCCGATAATGTCCTGCAGCGCGCTCTGCACGTCGTACTGCAGGATGGCCAGCATGATGCAGTCAAAGCTGCCCATCTGCGCGTCCTGGCCTTGAACTGCCTGGAAGCAGTTCGCCATCAAGAACTCGAAGCGGTGCGCGACGCGCTTGGGCTCCTCTAGGAACAGCCGCGCCATCATGAGCTCGTACCACGAGTTCACATGGGTGCGCAGCGTGTCCTCGTCCGCCACCAGGATCTTCAGCAGCGTAGTGAGCTCATCGTGTGCCTTGATGTAGCTGTCAGCGTTGAGCAAGTCCTCGCACTCGGCGCGCCAGCCCCTCCAGTCCTCGGCGTCGCTGTCCACGTCCGAAGTTGACATCACCAACTCGGACAGCCGCGATCGTCCAGGCATGCGCTGCAGCACGCGCTGCACTCGCTGGAACGACGCCCGCATGGATGCGCCCGTGAGCGACGTCACTTCCCGCGAGAACAGCGACTTGTAGTTGGAATGCGCGCCCAACAGGCTCCATGCGCTGCAGCCGGACCCCGCCATGGCCAGAGACCAGATCATCGGCCAGAACGCCTCGTCCTTCTCCGGCTGCTCAGCCTGCATCAAGCGGGCGCTCTCGCGCTCCAGCCGGTCCATCGCCGCGCTCGCATAGTGCTCCTGCAGCCATTGCGCGAGCTCGTACGCGACCCAGCGGTCGTTCCACGCGCCACGCTGGAGCAGCAGCAGCTCGCACAGATGCCACACCGCCAGCGACACCTTAAGCAGGTCCACGAACTCCTCCTCGTCGTCCTCATTCTCCCCGCTCCCCACCTTCATCTCCTCGTCCACCGACGCGCCGCCCCGCGGCTCCAGCTTGTCCTCCAGCGCGAAGATGCACGTCGTCAGCGCCTCGCGGTACTCGCGGCTCGCGCGCAGGATCTCCGACGCCGAGACAATACCGGCTGGCTGCTCCCGTGCGGCACGTGCCACCCGCGAGAACACATCGAACGACGCAGCCGCCAGCGCACGCAGCTCGCGGGGCATCGCGCCGCCCTCAACTTCGCCTCCTCCCTCCTCTGCCTCGCGCCACTCGCGCGCCTTCTTGCCCCACGCCGCGCCCGCCGCCGCCAGCTGCTCGCGCTCCTCCGCCAGCCGTGCGCCCACCGGTAGCGCCCGCGAGCGCCGCAGCACCTCGAACGCGCTCGCCATCGTCGCCTGCGATCGGTCGGTCGGCCCCTCGCCGTCCGCTTCCTCTTGCGGTTTGTATCGGACTTGCCGTCGCCTTTCCTTGGGCGAAAGCAAAATGCGCCTGGATGGTGGTAACAGTCCATTCGGTGCTAAATAGGTACCACTCATACCACCACCTGGTTGAATATTTATACAAAACCAATCGCCATCATGATGGTACGATTGCACTTTGAATGTTAACTTAATCAAAACTCCAATTGTGAATTAAGTGCAGTTCATAGGTGATGACCATCAGATTCCATGCGATGCGAGGCGTGAAGCGGATCATGGTGCTTGCCAACGGCGCGGCGGGTGCCGAGAAGCAGGCCTTGATGCTCGCTGAGCGTCTGCAGGAACGGCTCCCGTCGACATCAAGCCGCGTCCCGATCGAGCGCGTGGACGCAACGGCGCGAAGCGTCGCGTGATCGCTGCCGCCGCCCGTGCACGTCCTCGCCGCGCTGGCAACGCGCGACGCCGCGTTCGGCTACGACCGCGCCGCGGTGGAACGCTCCAGCGCGTTGCAAGGCATTATATCGCGCAAGAGAGAGGTGAAGCGTGGTGGTCGAAGCGTTGTGATCGGCTGCGGACGCTCGACCGTCGCGCTGTGTGCGATGCTCAAGCGGAGCGACTCGGCCAACGTGTTCAACGTGCAGATCCAGCACCCGCACGCGCAGTTTGCGTGGTTTGACGCCGTCATCACGCCCTGCCACGACTTCCCCGCCGTACAAGGTGAAGAATGGGCCGACCAGCGCCCACTTTCGACTCTTCGGTGACTTCTTCCATCGCGGCTCCCTTCGGAACGCGCTCTTGACAGTGGGCACCGTCCACGACATCACGCTGGCGCTTCTCGAGCGGCACCTGCACCAATGGGACTCAATACTCAACGAGCTGGTGCACAGCAGAGTGAAGCGCGTCGTGTGGCTGGTGGGCGGTCTGTGCCGCGGGTTCCCGTTCACAGCGGAACAGGCCGAGGCCATGGCGACTGAGGTAGTGACGGCGCTGGCCGCAACGGGTGGTGCGACCGTCCTGCTGGTCACGTTCTCGCGTCGGACGCCGCCTCCCGTGCGCCAGATCATCCGCCAGCGCCTTGCCCAGAGCCTGCCTTCGCCCGGCCAGCTCGTGATCTGGGACGGAACGGAGGCTAACAACCCGTTTTACGCACTGGTGGCGTGCGCCTCGGCCATCCTGACGACGCCCGACTTCATCTCCATGACCACCGAGGCAGTCGCGACGGGCAAACTCGTGCTGACGCTGCTCGCGAACCAATGCAGCGGCAAGTTCGCGCGCTTCCACCGGCATATGCGAGACGCGGGGTGCACTAGGCCGTTCGAGGCGGGGGCATTGACGGAAGCGCTTCACTCGAGCAAGGAGCAGCAGAATGCAACATCATCTGGACGAGAGGCGCTCGAGAAGGAGCTGGCAGAAGTGGTAGACGCGCTGGTCGCCAGGCTATAACAAAAGATCATAGAACAGTCAAAGCACAACTTCATGTCGTTGATCACCTCGAACGCGTCTGCATGTGTATTCCAACTGCTGGCAGCTGCAACGCATGGCCAACACCTCGAGACTAGAAATGAAAAACTGAAAGAGTCAAATGGAAAAGAGATATAAAGCGCGACGCGATGGCTCGATCGAGTGGCAACGCAGAGCATCAGCCGCTGATCAATCCTTCCGTCTACGCTCAGGGAAATGAAAGCGCGAAAGACAGGGAGGCAGAGCTCCGACCCAAGTCAGTCCGACGTCAAGCCTGCGCTTACTCGTCGTCCGAGTCCTCCTCCTCCTCGGCGTTCTCGAGCCACTCGATGAACGGCTGCAGGAGCGTCTTGAGTTTCTGCGCGAGCTCGTCGTTAACGGCCCAGTGCGCGTACTCCTTGCGCACGCCGTTCGTCGCCCACTGCACTAGGTTCTCCTCCTCGAGGATATCCTCGTCGTACATGAGCTTCAGGAGGATCGGGTATGACGTCAGGAGGTCCGGGTACTCGACCGCGCAGAAGTGCTCCGTCAGCGCGATCAGCTGGTACTGCGGGTGCGAGCCGTCCACGATCTTCTCGAGTACCGGCGCGTACTTGCCCACTTCGTTGCTCGACAGGATCTTCTCGTCAAAGGCAGCGCGGAAGAAGATCACGAGGCGGTCCGTCACCGGAAGAGCCGTGTACGTCTGTTGACGGCACAGCTCCTCAAAAATCTCGGCCTCCGAGTGGTCTTCGCTGAGGTAACGCTTCAGGTTCGAGACGGCCGACTCAATGGCGTTCTCGTCGTCCACCTCGAGATTGTCAAGTGTGGCGACAATTTCCTCCTCGTTCGTAGCCTCCATGGCAGCGGCGGCAGCAGCCTCGATGGCCTCAGCCTCGGCAGCGCGAGCAGCGACGGCCTCTGGCGACAGGTCCGTGTGCCACTCGACCTCGTCCTCCTCGTCCTCCTCCTTGCTCTTCTTCTTCTTGTCCTTCTTGTCTTTCTTCTCCTTCTTCTCCTTCTTGTCTTTCTTCTCCTTCTTCTCCTTCTTGTCTTTCTTCTCCTTGGGAGCGGCCTCCTCCTGCTCGGGCTCGTCCTTGGACTTCTTCTCCTTCTTCTCCTTCTTCTTCTTCTTGTCGTCCTTGGCGTTGCTGCGCTTCGCGGCCGTGTGCTCCTTCAGGATGAAGGTCGTCAGCTTGTGGTTCAAGTCGACGGGCTCGACGGCGCCACAGGCGTAGCACTTGTGGAAAATGACCTGACCCTTGAACTTGTACTTGGTCTCGGGCAGGCGGCAGCCGGGGCACAGCACGAAGCCCTCAATGTACTTGGACAGGTGCGACTGGAGCGTGCCCGCGTCGAACGCGCCGTTCACCACCGCGCGGTCCGTGGCGGCGTCGTACTTGGACTGCGCGCCCAGCTCGCAGCCGAAGAACTTGCACACCTCAGCGGTGGAGCGGTGGAGCGACGTGGCGATATCGTGGCAGTTGACCACGACCGTCTTGATGCCGTTGCCGCGGCCCTCGATCTTGGCAACCAGGCGCGGCATCTTGTAGCGGTACTCCGGGTCGTCGACCGGGTGCGTGCCGGCAATGTTCATGATCGACATGGTGGCTTGCTTGTCTTGGTTGCTTGCTTGGGGAGCTCGATATTACGTGAAGGGCGACTTGGGCGACTTCACAGCGGCGGCGGGCAGGAGGCGGGAATGGTGACTACAGCGGCGACACCCGTATTTTTTTCTTTTCCAAGTGGACTCACGACGCGGTACAGGCTGCTCCAGGAGAATTTTCAAACGCATGCACAGCTCCAAGGGGTGGGCGGAACCTCACGGGCGGGCGGAGGGCGGCGGGGGAGCGAGCGGCTTCTTCTTCTGCTGCGCGGCAGGAGGAAGGGAGTCGAGAGTGCGGAGAGAGGAGAGGGACGGCGGGCGGCCTTTCTCCTTCTACTGCTTACTGCTTCTTCAGGCGCTTGACGGCCAACGGTATGGAAAGGAAAGTGCGCTCAGGCCGCACTCGGTCGGGGGTCGATGGGGATGGTCCCCCTCCCACGCGGCCGAGTAAAAAACAGGAAACCGATGCATACTTATGTGTATAAAACGGAGGTAACGCCCTGTTTTGGGTTAGTTCATTCAAGACGTACAGTTTTAAACATACGAATGGTGAATAGTACAGCGAGACTGTTTCGATGGTGGAAAGTGCTGGGCTGTTTTTTATTTATTTTTAGAGTGATGGGTGTAACCCCGTGAATGAAGGCTTGCGTCGCACTTAGTCGAAGGTTTCCGCATTACCGCCAATGAATGGATTTATTTTCGCTTTTCTGCGCTCTGATTGGTCCGAATATTGAAACCTACTGTGTCCGCGCCCTTTTGCCCCCTTCTGACCCGCGCGGGGGATCAGCTTTGATGGGCACACTCGCCGAGTAACAAGCGGAAGGTCGGCCCTTCGGTCAGTGGCGGCGGGGATGGCGGACGCCAAGGCCGTCTACGAGCAGTTCCTGCTCACACCGCTCAAACTCAAGCCGCAGCGGCGAGAGGACGAGGCGGAAGCGGACGGCGTGGCGGACGCGCTGGGCTTCGACCTCGCGTCGGAAACGGATGAGGAGGAGCGCGAGGGCGGCAAGCGTGACGACAAGCAGCGGCAGCCGCCTGTGCATGCGTCGCCAGAGTTGGAGCGGCTACGTGGACGAATCAAGAGCGCGGACCTGTCGGGCGATGAGCGCTCTGCAACGTCCAAAGCGCGGCCCACGCGACGCCGCGGGTCAGTGCGGCAAGATGCGAAGTCAGCGACTAGCGCTGGTGCGGCACCGGTAGTCGACACAAGAAAGCGCGCGCAGAAGAAGAAACGTGTGACGCGATCAGTGGCGATACCGAGCGCGCGCACGGGCGGCGAGTGGGTTGACACGCCGTCGAAAGCGAGCCGGCCGCCCAAGCGCAGCCGGCGACAAGCGACCAGCGCGGAGACGGACAAGGAGAACCGGGGCGAGGCGACTGACTCGGCAGCGGCGGACGCTGCTCTTTCGCTGTTGAGTCGGCGCATTTCGGACAGTTTTGAAGATATGAGCGACGGAGAGGCGAGCGAGCACGCGGAGCAGGAAGATAGCACAGTCACGTCCTCCACGTCGCTGTCGTCTCCCCCGCCTCTGGTCGCAGCCTCGTGCAGCAGTAGCAAGGAGGCGACTACGAGCGTTCGTAGCACGACAACCCGATCGGTGCGGCGCAGTCGGCGGCTAGCGCGTCAGTTCAGCGACCAGGAAGACGCGGCATCATCGCCACCGCCACCGCCGGCCGTTGATGCGCTGACGCCACTCTGTGACGCGCTGATCGCCACCAACACAATATCCGGACTGCTCTTCGCGCTGTCCCTGAACGCGTTGCGCTCGCTCGGCCACTCAGTAGAGCATTCGGTATGTGTTCTGGTGCATTCATTGTTTCAATGCAAGTCCTAGCTGACTTCGTGCTGTTGATTTTCGTGTCTAGGCGCCAGACTCCAGTCTTGAAGCTGCAAGTACTGCGGATCTGACCCCGGCTGCCGCGACCAATCCGTTCCAGGGCGTGTACAATATTTGCCGGAGCATCGCACAGTGCGAGCAGCTGACGCAGCAGCAATTCAAGCTGCCGACCGTCCATCTATCGCCCAAGCGGCGGCATGACGCCAGCGCGCGTGCACTCGAGAAGGTGCTGGCGACTACACACGCGGCGGCCAAGAGCCCCGTCAAGACGAAGACGACCAAGAAGAAGAAGAGCGTCCGGTTCCGATCGTTCGACTTTTCGTGCCTGAGCCTACAGTACGTCGAGAACGAGCATGTGGCCGCCATGGTGGACCACATGATCGCTTCGTACGGAAAACTCATGGACTACGTCCCATCGACGCTCAAGCAGAGCGAGCACGGAGCAGCCACTTCACAGGCGACAACGATAAATATGCTGCGCGAGCTCGCGGGTGTGATGGCAAGCGAAGCGCAGCTGTTGCATCCCGTCACTCGCTCCGATGCCACACACGATATTGATGAAGCAGGAATCTCAGACCAGGAGAGTGCGGAGGCGGCACGAATCGTGGAGGTGGCGTTCTCGAGCCGCGACAGCATGACACAACACGAGATCCGAGTCGCTGGCGTGTACTTTGCGCAGCAGTTCGAGCGTCTCGTGTCCTCTGCATATCCAGCAACATCATCGTCGCCACCGTCACGCCCGGTCGCCTTCCTCCACGAGATGTTCTCGGCGCTGATCTCGTCCGCAGTTCGTTACAAGCTGCGGCTCATCTTCCTGCACTCGACCAGTAAGGAGGAGGAACGAACCCAGGTCGAAGAAGAAAGCAAAGCGGACGGCTGCTTGACAGCTGCAGACACTTCTCCGGCAGCGCTAGCAGCAGCGACGTATGCGCATCAAGACGTCGGCGCCGCAATCCACCGCGCGCTGCAGGAGTCGCTCTTGTACTTGCCGCTAGTGTCTCCAATGCTGGCGCTACTGGACGACGAGCACGGCGATGACCACGTCAACGCCGTCGTTGACCAGCTGAAGCAGCGCTCGGTCGACGACGTCGAGCGCGTGGACCAGTTCATCCTCGCGCGCCGGTTCCTGCGGTACCACCTGACCCGTGCGCTGGACCCGCAGACGCCTAGCTCGGAGTTCACGTCGGGCGTCTGGCGAGAGGTCGAGCGCGTCTGCAGCATCGCCCAGCGGCACGTCCCCTGATGCTGTTGCAAGATGCGAATGATGTGACTGACGCTCGTTCTTCCACGTGAAACCAGCTTCCACTTCGAGGATGAGGCGCACTTGTTCCCGCTTGCGTCGGTGCAGGCGCTGAACGACTCGCTGGCCAGCGAAGACGCGCGGCTGGAGCGCCTCGACCGCGCCGTACAGGCCTTCTGGGAGGCTCAAGACGGTACGTTTGCCCATCCATCTCTAGCCACTGGCCTCTCGACTTATCGAAATGATGGCGACAGGATACGAAGCGAGCCGCGCCAACGGCCTGCAGGAGTGCGCCGAGTGCCGCGGCGTCATCTCCCGCGCCGAGGCATCCGTGTCCATCGCGTGCACGCTGTGCGCGTCGCGCTTCCACCTCAAGTGCTTACACCTGCCCGACTCGTTCGCGCAGTTCGCCGCGCACTACACGTGTCCTGCGTGCTTCCTCGGCCGCAGTCGCATGGAGTATTGATGCGCTGAGGGAGGCGAGAAGGTCCCGAGGCAAGCCCAAAGAAGGCAAAACGATATATTGACAAGGAACACCAGTAAAAGAATCCAAACGAAAGAAAGCACACCTCACCTTATCACCCGCGTTTCCACATTTCTTCCCCGCTCCGTCGCCGCCTCACAGGACGGCCTCGCGCTTGGGCTTCTTGCTCTTGGGACGCGGCCCCGGCTTCCGGCGGCCCGACCCGTCCTCCGCGTACAGGTCGTCCAGCGGCAGCTTGAGCGCCGCGTCCACCTCGAGCGACGTGCCGTCGAGCGGCCACGGCGTGAAGGACGTCGAGTAGCACATGAGGTAGTTCTGCACCGAGTTGAGCTGGATGTCGTACAGCGAGTCCATGCGGCGCTGGTCCAGCTCCGCTGCGTGGATCGCGTGCAGACACGGGAACAAGCGGTCCTGCCACTCTTGGCACGTGCACTCCCAGTCCGTCAGGTTTACGTGGCGCCACGTGTCGTACACCTGCGGGCGCAGCTGCCCGAGGTAGCGCACCATAAAGATGCCGTTCGCGCACGGGATCGACTGATGATCGCACAACACAATGAGTGGGTTTAGCGCTTTGAACCATTGATCAACATCATTATCAACAACAACAACGCAAACGCACCTCGCAGCGCTGGCTGCCCTGCAGAATCTGCTGCAGCTGCGCGTCGCGCATGGGCACGAGCTCCATGGGCGGACGCATCTTGACCGACTGCCGCCGGTGGTGGAAGTTCTCGGCGATCTTCATAAAATACTGGTTGAACGCCAGCAGCGGCTGCGAGCTGTGCACCGGCTCCTCGCCGAACCAGCCCGTGTGGCTCACGCTCGCGCCTTGAGAAAAGAACTCCTCTGCGCCCGTGGCCATCGACAGGTCCGAAGTGACCTCGTTGAATGTCGGACTGCGGAACGCCTCGAGGAAAGCGTATTTGACCCAGTTGGCGCGGTTCAGCGAGTCCAGGTACTGCACCGCCGCCTCACTCGTGCGTAGCAGCTCCGAACGCAGCGCGTTGAACTCGGCCTCGCTGTCGCTGCGCGCCAGGTTGAAGATCGCCTGCTTCTTGTCCTGCGTCAGCGGGATCTTCTTGGCGAGCATCATCTCTTCCTCGACGATGCGGCGCATGCAAAAGTGGAGGCTCGCGCGTGGCCAGAGCTTGTGGATTGCCGGCTGTAGCCCGCGTGCGCGGCCAGCCACCACCGTGTATTCGTTGAAGGGAATCTCGCTGTGGGTGCTCTCAATGGCGCGCAAGAACCACTCCCAGTTGGACTGGTCTTCCTGTACGACGAGCGCCAGCGCAAACGTGAGCACCTGGTCGTTGTAGTCCTTAGTCGCGGCCTTCAAGTACACGCCGCAGATGGCGTCGTCATTCTCGTCCTCCTCAAGCTTGCCGATGGGCGAGTCGACATCCTGCCAGGACGCCGTGATGTGATCCAGCGCGACCACCTTGCGGCAGTACTTAACGGCGCTTGCCGTCGCGTTCGAGATGAAGAGCGCGCGCTTGAACTTGCCATCCTCGGTCGTCTCCATGCGGAAGACCGACCCGGGGTTCTTCTCGGCCACGAGCTTCAGGTACCCCCCGAGCTTCTGGAACGACTCGCGGATCTTGGTCAGCCGCGACTCCTGTAGGTGACGCTTGATGCGCGAGGCCATCATATGGTTGATCGTGTGTCCCTGGCTCAGCAAGATGCGCTTGATCATTTTGCCGTCTAGCTTGACCATGACCATCGCGGGCGACGGGAATTTGTTCACCTCGTCCATGACCATCTGGCACAGCGCCTTCATCGACATGGTCGTGTTGCGCTGCGTACGCAGGCGGGGCGCGGGCGTCCCGTCCGGGTTCGTCGCGGCCGGGTCGGTGGCTCCGTCCGCTGGCTTGGCGCCGGGACCGAGCGGCGTGGGCAGCGCAGGGATGCCGTTACGGAGCAGAGAATTCGCGCCGGCCGCCGCCACGAGGCCCGACGGCAGCGCGCCAGGCGGCAGCGCACCAGGCGGCGGCATCGTCGGGAGCGGTCCGGGCACGCCGTTCGCACCGGAAGCCGGCAGCGGGAAAGGCATACCCGGTGAAGGCTGCGCCACCGCTGCAGCTGCCGCTGGGCGCCAGCCGATGAACTTGTAGTGGTTGTGCAGGAAGCAGGCGCGCGTGATCTTCCACTCGGCGCCCTTGCCGTAGCCGTTAATGTAGAACGGACACTGCAAGCTGGCGGCGGGCGTGTTCGGGTCGAAGAACTGCTGGCCGTGCAGCTTCTTGCAGCGGTACTTGACGTTGCCGCCGCCGTTGGCGCGCGTGCTCGAGCCCGAGACGAACAGCTGGAAGCCGCGCTGCATGGCGAACTGCTTGCAGCGCTCCTGCAGCGCCTTCTGTGTGGGAAAAACGTCCGCGCCGCAGCCCACAAGCTTGCTGCCGCCCTTCTTCTCGTACGCGATGCCGTACTCGGGCCGCGACGCGTCCATGGACACGGGCATATCGGCGTGCAGCAGCCCCAGCTTCTTGGCCTCGGCGATGTCGCTCTCGTCTAGCCGGTTGTACAGGTTCGGCGGCGGCGCGCCCGGGATACGCTTCTCCTGCGCCGGCGGCGCCGGCTCGCCCTTCTTCCTGCGTCCCATCGACTCCGACACCTGCGCCTGCCTTGCCTTGCCTTGACACCCCTTTACCTTGCGTGGAGTATGGCGCGCGCTTCCCGCCTTTCTCGTCCGCCGGTTGTTTCTTATTGTATTATGCGGCCGCGTGGGGTTTGACGGTTTTCTCAGTAGGGGGCGGCGGTGGCAGCATACAAATTTCAAGATATTGGAGAAGGGGCGACCGAAAAGGGGGGGCACAAGCGATGGAAAAAGGGGGGAAGCAGGGAGTGCGGGCGAAAACGCCAGTGATTTTTTTGAAAATCTGATACCGGTACTCATTGATATCAGTACTGCCCCTGACCGGTATCAGTACCCTGTCGGTATCAGTACCCTGCCGGTATCAGTACTCTATTGGTATCAGTACACTATCGGTATCAGTACCTTCATCAATACTGGATTGTCAAGAAGCGGTACAATACCGTACCGGGTTTTCCTCGGTATTTTACCTTCATCCTGAGCACGACACCAGCATTCCGACAATCGAGCCGCGACCATGATGCAGGGGTGGCGGGCGGCTCGCGCGCGCTGTGGCGGCGCTCTGCGGCGGAGGTGGAGCTCGACGGGCGGCGGGAAGGCGGACGGGACCAAGGTCGAGGGATCGGTGCAGGTGCAATCGCGGACGCCGGGCGTGATGCGCATCCGGCGCGTCGGAGGGAACGCCGACAAGGATCTGGAGGTGGACTCGACCATCGCGCGCATCATCGGCTCGGACTGGGGCGACCGCCGCGGGCAGACAGTGTCGCTGCCCATGCGCATCTACTGGGTCGTCTTCGCTGTGGTGCTGGCCAACGGCGCGTACACGTACTTCACCGGCAAAGACGGTAGACTCCCTCAGTTCTTACTGCCTGAGCTGTCGCTGCAGTTGCAGTAGTGTTCTCATACGGCATGATGCGTGCGACAGAGAGCTTCCTGGTCGAAAAACTGCGCAAAAAGGTGGACGAGAAGGTCGGCAATGTCGAGGAGCCGAGCGAGTTCGAGGTGGTCGCCACTGGAGACGCCAAAAGCGCTGGTGAACCTGCCCAGTTGACCGTGAAGTCCACTGCGACCACACTCAGCGCTGCGCCGGCGAAGAAGAACGCGACGCCGACGACTGCTGGTACCATTGATGCTCCACCCGCGTCGATCTTCAACGCACGTCCGTCGCCGTCGCCGTCGCCGTTCTTCTCGCCTTCAGTCGCAGCCCGCTCGGCGCCCGCTGCACCCCGCAGTCACTCGAAGGAGGAGCTGCAAGCGCAGCTCAACCACTTGCGAGCGCGCCAGCAATCGCTGCGCGAGACTGTTAGCACCGCCACGCAGCTCCAGCGCGAAGAGATGGAGCACGAGATCCGCATGATCGACGTGCAGAAGGCAGGGTTGAAACAAGCGCTCAAGCGCCTGTAAAAGCTGTTGGAACTGTGGGGTTGACGACTGTGGTGTGGCAACCATTGAGGCATCTCCCACTCGAAGGTGGTGACTAATAGACGAGACTTGTTCTTTTCGGCATGGTGCATGTAGTATCAGTTCAATGCTGCGATTGATATCTCATTCAATCTGTCACTGCGATGGACACGGCTCCACCGGCCGCCACCGCCACCACCCTGGCACCGTTGTCGACAAAGAAGGCGATGCGCTCGAGTGTCGACCGGTTGCTCTTGTCGCCATGGCCTGCCCATACCATCAGCAACCCACAGCAATACCCATCAGAATCGGTATCCATCTAATCGCACAGCCCACTCCCCGCAACGATCTCGTACCAAGATTCCCGTGCTCTCCCCACCCGCACGTGAACAACGCTCCGTCGTTCGTCGCGACCAGGACGTGCTCACTCCCGCACGCGATCTGGCTCACTGTTCCGCCAGGAAAGGCGATCTCGCAGGGCTGATGCTGGTTGTCTGTCGTCCCGAGCGCCAGCTGTCCGTGACTTCCTTTGCCCCACGACATGAGCTTGCGGTTATCACCAGTCGCGAGGCAAAGCACAAAATGCCACCCGCAGTCGACTTGCTCAGCCACCAGAGGGGCGATGCTGCCGTCTGGAGCCGTCACAGTGACTAGAACCGGCAGCGTCTGCCACTTTGCGCCCCCTTTGACCCCCAATTGTCCGTGCCGGTTGCTGCCGCAGGTGAGCACCTGGCCTGAGCTCGCGTGGAACACCGAGTGCTCCCACCCGCATCGCACACCCTTGATAACAGTGCCATTCAGCGCGATGATCCGTGCCGGTTGGTCCGTCGAGAGTGTAGCATCGCCAAGTCCGAGCTGCCCGTGCCGGCCGGTGCCCCACGCGAACACAGCACCGTCGTCACTGGCGAGCAGCGCGTGCTTCCAGCCGCAGGACACGCTGGTAACGTGCACCCGCAGTGGTAATCCCGAAACAAACCCTGGACACCCTTCGCCCGCCGCCGCTGCGCCTCGACCAAGTTGTCCGCTGTCGTTCGATCCCCACGAAAACACTTGGTCTCCCTGCTCTGCATCATCAGCGGTGTCGGTCCCAGTCACCACGGCGATCGTGGTCCACCACCCGCACGCGACCAGCTTGGCTCTCTACAGGTATGATCAGCAGCGGAGCGGCCCTGTTAGAGCGAGAACTGTTCTGCTCCAATCGCATAACTCGACAGCTTACTGCATTTGCTGGTAGACCGGTGCCTGGAGAGCTTGGCTTCGTTATCACCGCCCCAACATCGCTTGGCCCCACTTGATTCCTCTCGTTATCACCCCACACATAGAGCCCGCCGCTCTTGGCGTCGATGCCTGCCATAACCATCCACTCCAGGTCAACCAATGCACCGTATCGCGTCCAACACTTCGTACTACGAGTCCAAACCTGCGCTATGGCACCCGCCAGAGAGGATCACGCCGTCCTGGAGCTCGAACTGCTCGCCATTCACCATCAACAAGATCAGCACTTAGATATCGGCATCCCTACCGACTCGAGCGTTCACATGAACACACCGAGATCGTGTCCAGTCGCTGCGGAACCGCGTGGTCCTCCTCATCCCCAAGCCCCAGTTGGCCCGCACCGCCTGCATCGCACCGCACCACAGCGTGAGCGGCGACAGTAAGCGCATCGTCGCCCGCAAGAGCCCGCCGTACCAGATCCCCACACGTATACCGTCATGGCACTTGTGGATTGGCGACCACCCTAAAAGCTGCCTAGACCATGATATCAACCAATAAAAGCACTTCAATCAGCATATTTAACCAATCCGTGTGCGTTATTTGGGTTATTGAAGTTGATGAACGAGCGGCTACGGATTGTCTTGGGTCACGCGGAGATTTGCTGGTCCCTGGACAACTACTTGCGGTGCTGACGGCGCGCCTCATTAATCATGAGCCCGTAGAAGTGCTTGTAGTCCATGCAGGCGACCAGGTGCTCGACGAACCACGCGTACTCGCTCTCCTCGAACAGCGCCGTGTAGTTGCCCTCGTAGATGTCGCGGCACTCGCGGAAGAACTCGTCCACCGACGAGCCCTCCGACTCGACGAAGTCTACAAGGGAAACGCGGACATTGAGCACGCCGAATCCGACACGAAAGTGGGGATCTGGTAAAGGCACGTACCGGAGAGCTCCTCCTCAAAGAGCTTGAGATACTGGTCGTGCAGCTCCTTGTACCTATCCACGCCGTGAGTGAGTAAGCATTCACAAGAAAGCGTCCCGTGCTGCCAGCATCCTCATCACGTACTCGTACTTGTGCTCCGCCTCGCCCTTGGCTTCAACGGCATCTGAGAACACGTCCGCGTTGTCCCTGAGCGAGTCGCAAAGAATGTTTTAGTGAGCTGCGGCATCTCTACACCACACCAATGAGAGTAACTCGGATGCAACCCACCTGGCGAAGTTGTCGAACACGCGCTCGAATTTGGGCGACGCGCAGTACTCGGCCGCGCGTTTGATCACGTTGAGCGGCATGGCGGCTTTGGCGATGGCAGTGCAATGGGAGACTGATCTGTCACCGCTCTGAGGGTCGCCATGCAAAGTCAATCTCTGCCTCGTGCAGTAGACTGACTGGGTTTATTATTAGCGCCGCACGCCCGCTTCAACACCTTGTCGCGACCTTTCATGTCCTGTTTCACCGTCTGGACAGAATCAGGTATACAAATGACGGGTGAGATCAAAACAAGGTGGGATACACATCAAAACGGTGGCGCTGCATTTCGCCTAATCAGATGACCGTCTGAGTCGGAAAATCGCCCAATCAGAGTGCGTCCCGTTGACTGGAGGTGGCGGGTGCAAACGGTTTGACTGGTTGCGGTGGCTCAGCGGTTTTAACCGGGAACTTTCCTTTTCCTTTCCAACCCTACACCTAGCGGATGAGCTCGTCCACTTAACCTACCCCGTCCGCTCATGCTGCCACCTGTTGTTATAGGAAATGTTTACGGAAATTTATGTCGTTGCGGCAACTTGTGGCGAATATTGCGGAATCGATGGCCATTTTAGTTCAGCCTGCAGACGGAAAATTGAGCGAAGGAAAAATAAATGACGGATTGGACGAAGGGGGGGGACGTGGCCGGGTCAACTCCCCCCCCCTACAGTAACGCCCAGGTGCATGCCGCGCTCCTTCTCCACCAACGAAGCGCCGAGTCCATTCTCTCTTTTTTTCTCTCTTCTAAAAAAAAGAAATAAAAAAAGTAAAAAAAAAAAGTTTACCCCGCACCAACGACAGGTATGTGCAGCAACCATGGGAGGCAGCGATGGCGGCGCGGATGCATGGAGATCATGGCGGTGGTGGTGACAGGGAGGGGGAGCCCTCCCCCCCTCCCTCGCTCTACTCCTTGCATGGAGGAGCGGGCGGGAGCGGAGGTGGCGGGACGGGCGACGCAGCGCGCGGCAAGGATACGGCGGGGCGGACACGGCACACGGCACGGGTGGTCATTCCTCCCTTCCCCCATCTTTCCCGATATGCGCGGACGCTTCCCCCCTCCCCACCGCGCCGCTTTCCTCTTATCCGCGAGCGCACTTTCTCAATAAGGGCAGGTCGGTACATGGTCACTGACGGACTTGCTGTATGTGTGACCTGATGGGCAGCATGGCGAACTCGGCGACCTCCCCCTCCAGCAGCCCGGCGACCCCGGCGGCCGCGGCCTCGACGCCGGCGGCGCAGGCCTTCCACACGGCCTCGCTGTACGTGGGCGACATCCACCCGGACGTGACGGAGGCGCTGCTGTTCGAGATCTTCAACGCCGTGGGCCCGGTGGCGTCGATCCGCGTGTGCCGCGACGCAGTCACGCGCCGCTCGCTCGGCTATGCATACGTGAACTTCCACAACGTGGCGGATGCGGAGCGCGCGCTCGACACGATGAACTTCACGAGCATCAAGGGCGTGCCGTGCCGCATCATGTGGTCGCAGCGCGACCCGTCGCTGCGCAAGTCGGGCGTGGGCAACATTTTCGTCAAGAACCTGGACGCGTCGATCGACAACAAGGCGCTCTACGACACGTTCTCGCTCTTCGGCAACATCCTGTCGTGCAAGGTGGCCATCGACCACAACACGGGCGCCTCGAAGGGCTACGGCTACGTGCACTACGAGACGGCCGAGGCCGCCACGGAGGCCATCGCCAAGATCAACGGCATGCTCATCGCTGGCCAGGAGGTGTTCGTGGGCGAGTTCCAGAAGCGCCAGGACCGCCCGGACAGCGACGACTGGACCAACTGCTACGTCAAGAACATTCCCACGCAGTGGTCCGACGACGACATGCGCAAGGAGTTCGAGCCCTTCGGCAAGGTGCTCAGCGCCGTTGTGATGAAGGACTCGGCCACGGGCCTCAGCCGCGGCTTCGGCTTCGTCAACTTCGAGGACTCGGACGGCGCACACAAGGCCGTCGACGCGCTGAACGGCAAGAAGGTGCCTGGCCCGGACGGCGCTGAGGTTGAGATGTACGTGGGCAAGGCCCAGAAGCGCTCGGAGCGCGAGCGCGAGCTGCGCAACAAGTTCGAGCAGCTCAAGCTCGAGCGCATCAATAAGTACCAGGGCGTGAACCTGTACGTGAAGAACCTAGACGACCAGCTGACGGACGACGAGCTCCGCGAGGCGTTCGCCACGTACGGCACGATCACGTCGTCGCGTGTCATGCGTGACCAGACGGGCAACTCGCGCGGCTTCGGCTTCGTGTGTTTCTCGACGCCCGAGGAGGCCAACAAGGCTGTCGCGGAGATGAACGGCAAGCTCATCTCGGGCAAGCCCGTGTACGTCGCGCTCGCCCAGCGCAAGGAGGTGCGCCGCGCACAGCTCGAGGCCCAGCACGCGCAGCAGCGCGCGGGCATGGTCGTCGGCCGCGGCATCGCCATTGGCCAGCCGCCCATGTACGGTGCCGCCCCCATGTTCTACGCGCAGCCCAACCAGCTGCCGCCCCAGGCTCGCCAGGGCTTTGTGTACCCGCAGCAGATGCTCCCGCGTGGCGTGCAGCGCCCGATGCCGTACGGCGCTCGCGTGCCGGGCGCTCCGGCCCCGGGCCCTGGCTACCCGATGCCCGGCTACGGCATGCCGATGCAGCAGCAGCGTGGCCAGCCTCGCCGCGGCCGTCAGGGCCCTGGCCCGGCTGGCCCGCAGGGTGCCCCGCAGAACCGCCGCAACTTCAAGTACACGGCTAACGCCCGCAACCACCCGCGTGATGTGGCTCCGGGTGTCGTGATGCCCCCGGCCGCCCCCGCGCAGGTGGCTGGTGTGCCGCAGCTCGAGCCGCTCACGTCGGCAGCGCTCGCGGCCGCCTCGCCGGAGATCCAGAAGAACATGATCGGCGAGCGCCTGTACCCGCTCATCCACCGCCAGCAGCCCGAGCTTGCCGGCAAGATCACGGGTATGCTCCTAGAGATGGACAACGGCGAGCTGCTCCACCTGCTGGAGAGCCCCGAGGCGCTCGAGGCTAAGATCCAGGAGGCCATCCAGGTACTCGAGGCTGCCCAGCAGAGCTAAGCGCTCTGTGGCGACCGTGTGCGCGCGTGGCCTCTGGGTTGGGACGTGGTGGACCTTTGGTGGGGTGGCGGGCGTGAAGGCGTTCGCGCTCGCCGGCCGCGGCGGCGATGGGGAGTAGAAAGAGAGAGAATCGGCGTGCTCTGCCGGCTTTTTTTGTCCGTGGCGGTTGGTTAAGCTTTTTAACGAGATCAACACGGGGAAGAGAGATGAGAATAAAGAGCCGAGCAGCGCTGTCTGGTGTCGGGGAGAAGGAAAAGATGGTGGTCATGATGGCCGCAGCCATGGTGTGGTGGTAGTTGAGCGATGAGAGAGGGATGTATCAAACGCGGAGCAACCATTTTTTTATTGTCTACGAGTATCCCGTCTCTGTTGGCTTCCATGCTGCATTAACGTCTCGTGTGATGCAGCATTTACATGACAGCAATGAATTCTCATGATGTTCCTATACTATAGGACACTGCGACGCCTTACAGGTTCTCTTGAAGATCTGCCGGACGATGTAGACCTGGTTGACGTTGAAGTGCGTCCGCTACATAAAATTTAGAGGCTATTAATCTAATGTATTATAACTAACAAATGCATTATTACAGGCTCATCGATTTATATTAGTGGCGCATTGACTGGCATGCCCGGCTAAGTGCGATTTTCCCGCTGCCACCCCACAAACAGCGAGCGACTGGAACGCCAAAGCCCCAGGACGCACCTAGACACGCCACACGTAAGTCGCTCTCGCCATGGCTTCGCTGCTCCGCTCGCCGGCCACGCGCGCCGCCGCCGCGCTGCTCACCCGCCGCGCCGCTGCATCTTCTTCCTCTGCCGCTGCTGCGGCCCTGTCGGCGCGCGCGGTTCTCCAGCAGCAGATGCGCGGCATGAGCGTGTTCCAGAACCTTAAGGACACGGTCACGCACAAGCTCGAGGAGCGCAACCAGGCCAAGGCCCGTACGTGTGCCTCCTTGTTATGATAACTGATTGCTGTGTAACTTGGTGCGCTTGTGTGGCGGCGCTGATGGTGTGCGTTGCGACCGCAGAGGACGCGTACCGCGACCAGGTGAACGACCTCGCGTACAGCTCCAAGTTTGACCTGGACGACTTCTACGCGCAGCTCAAGGTGCGATGCGGTGGTGCTGCCACCATAAAATGGAGTGCAGATTATTGACGATATGTTGCTGGTGTGCTGTGCGCTTTTTCCCGTTAGAAAAACGCCGACGCGAGCGGCGTGAACGGCTGGAAGTCCATGATCCCCGGCGTGTCCGACATGGTACGCTCCTCTCTTTTGAAGCGATGTTGTCATGTAGAATTTAGTGTATCTGACGATGATGAACATTTTGCAACGATAACAGACCGCCGTGCAGCAGCTGAAGGCGTTCATGACCATCCTGGAAGCTGTTGAGGTGCGTCCGCTTCACGATACGAGCACACGCCGTTGACCCATCCACGTCGTTAACATCACTCTTTGCGCATATCGTGCGCTTTTGATAAACTCAGCCCGAGTATCGCGCGAACCCGCGCCTGCTGACCGGCAAGACCAAGCGCCTGGTCGTCGAGAAGTCGGGCCACGTACGTCTCGCTGCGTGGTACCCTCCTTACACTGACGGTGACGGTACTAACACTGCTTCTGACTGTCCGCGGCCGCCACTAGTCGGCCGAGGAGCTCAACACGCTGCTGCGGAACTACGAGCAGATGAGCGCGCTGCGCACGTGGCTCGTCAAGCGCGTGGAGCGCGGGCTGCCACTGCCCGAGAGCATGGAGGAGACTACGGAGCTCGTGCGCCTGGACCCCACGGGCTTCCCGGCCAAGAAGTTCCGGTACGTCCCGGCATCCTCGTCCACTGTTATTGCAGTGCATTGGTTGATCTAACGGCGTGCTTGCTGGTGGTGACGCCCCCGTGCACCTCGACATCTTCATCGTGTGCAGGGCCAAGCAGCGCCGATACTAGAGCAGCAGCAAAACAAGGGGAACCCATAAAGAGTGACACGGTGGACTCGATATAGTGACCTCGTTAACTCCCCCAACACGTCCCACCTTAACTGAAACAAGACGTCGAGTTTCATCCAATCAAATGGATGAAAAGATAATAAAACCTCTTTTCAACCAATGAATAATCAGAATTGGCGTTTGCGCAACACCAGTTGGATTGCCTGCCACCCGCATCATCAGCACAAAGGAAGGGATCAAAAGGAAAGTGACGACTGAGTCGACCGACGGAAGCACCTCCCTGCGACTTTCCCGTGCTCCTTCGCCACGCCCAGAGCACCCGCGACGCCAAGAAGAGAAGAAGCGCCAGTCGACGGCATGCAGAGTGCGCACACGGTCGTGTTCGGCGACCCGAAGAAGCCCGTCAAGCTTGACGACTTCCGCAATGTGCTCATTCGGTGCGCGCTGCTTTCATGACACCTTGGAGTGATAAACGCTGACGTGCTGGATGCGGACGGGAAAAACAGGCAGGAAGAGACTATTATCTTCGCGCTGATCGAACGCGCGCAGTTTCCGCTCAACCCGGAAGTCTACGAGAAGAACAGGTGCGCTACGGACACTCGGCCCGTGGGTGTGACCTACACGATGCTTACACGAGGTGCGTGTCGTCATGGGGAACCAACAGCACGAGCGCGGCATTTGGCGGGCTTAAGGGAAAGTACGACGACTTTGACGGCAGCCTGCTGGTGCGTGGACGTGTGGAAGACGTCTGTACCTGTTTGAAAGTGCGGCAGTAGCAATAACTAACGCATGGTGATGCTGGCAGGACTTTATGCTGCTCGAGACGGAGAAGCTGCACGCACTGATGCGGCGCTACACGTCGGCGGACGAGAACGCTTTCTACCCGCACCTGCTGCCGGAGCCCATCCTGCCGACGCTCAACTACCCGCGCATCCTCAACCCGAACCGGATCAACATCAACGACCATATCATGAACGTGTACCTCGAGAAGATCCTTCCAGGGCTCACAACACCCACAAGCGACGCCTCCGCTGTGCGTCTTGGCGGCTGCAACACGGCTTGAGTGAAGCGAAAGACTGACGATGTGGTGTGTGCGTTGTTGCCTTGATGTCGCAGTACGGGTCGACGGCGACGGCGGACATCGCGGTGCTGCAGGCACTGAGCAAGCGCATCCACTTCGGCAAGTTCATCGCCGAGGCCAAGTTTCAGGCTGAGACGGAGCGCTACACGGCGCTCATCCGCGCCAACGACGCCGACGGTATCATGGATGCGCTCACCAACATGGCCGTCGAGCACGTTCGTACCAAGTCGTCCATCACACTCTCTCGCTTGATAGTCTCTCTCACTGACGCGCGTTTGGTGGTGTGTCCGATTTGATTGAGCAGAAGGTGTTGGAGCGCGTCAAGCTCAAGGCGTCGACGTACGGACAGGACATTGCGGACGCGTCGGCCGCGCTGCCGTCGCCCATGCAGAGCCAGCAGCACCTCAAGGTCGACCCGCAGCTCATCTCAGACTTGTACCGCGACTTCGTCATGCCCCTCACTAAGGAGGTGCAGGTCGCGTACCTGCTGCAACGCGTGGCGCACCCCGCCATCTCGGTGGCCGGTGCGTCGGGGTCCTTCTGCTGGCAGGCCGCGCACGTGCACTTCGGAGGCGAGCACCTCACGGACGAGTTCTTCGTGCCCACCGAGTCCATCGGCAAGGCGTTCTACGACGTGAGCGCGAACCGCACCGCCTACGCGGTCGTGCCCATCGAGGACTCGAAGCTCGGTATGATCAAGGAGACCCAGGCGCAGCTGCTGCGCTCGTCGCTCAAGGTATCGGCTGAGATCGTCATGGCGCGCAGCTTCGTCTTCGCGGCGCGCGACCCAAGCGCGGCAAAGGCTGGCGGCGATGTGACCACTGTGTTCGCCGCTGCGGACACGGAAGCGCGTCTACTCAACTACGTCGAGCTGACGTGGCCGACCGCCAAGGTCGTCACCGTTGCGAACGTGACGGAGGCTGCTGCGCGCGCGTCCGCTGAGTCCTCTTCGTCGACGGTGGCGATCACGACGTCCAGTGCGGCGTCGGCGCACAGCCTCAAGCTGATTGATGCCGCTACGGCTGCTGCTTCCTCCGGCTCCGACAGCAAGAATGCGTCGTTCATCCGCTTCGCCGTCCTCTCCAAGAACTGCCCGGCGGCCACGGGTGACGACAAGTCGTGCTGGAGCATGGCCATCAAGCACGAGGTCGGCTCGCTGCTCAACGCGCTGGAGGTGTGGAAGAAGCATGGCATCAACCTCACGTGTCTCGAGTCCATCTACCGCCAGGAGCAGGGCGGCTACGACTTCTTCGTCGAGACCATCGGCCACGTTGACGACGCCAACGTGCGCGCGGCCGTGGAGCAGCTCCAGCAGAGCGTGTGCACCGTGCAGCACCTCGGCTCGTTCCCCGTCGCGAAGCGCCAGATGCTAAACTAGACTGGAGTGCTTTGGCTTCCTGGATGAACTGGTTAGTGCGTCATGCAGTCGATACCATCGAAGCAGAGCAGCGCATAGTACTTCCACCTCGTCGGTTGCCATGGTGTTTGATTTCTCGTTCGCGTTTCTCCCTGTTCTTTGCGTGTCTCGCCAAAACAAAAGCGTTGACACGGCCTAAAGTAATTGGATGGGCTTACCATCGCGAAGACCGGCGGTCCGTGTCGTCAAGATCCACGTACTCGGCGTCGATCACCGTCTTGCGCTCGCCGCGCTGCGACGCATCGCGCAGCAGATCGATGACCTCTCCCGTCCGATTGTTGCGGTCTGTCGAGGCACAATCGTCGCAAACAGTCAGCACTCAATGTGCATCATGTATGATAGCACAGCACACGCACATTTCAGCTCCTGGATGTTGAGCAAGCCTCCATTGTCGATCGACGCCTTGACCGTCACGAAGGCGCCGCCATAGGACGCGCCGACCACCGGGAACACGGCTTCAATACGTCCAACGCCGTTCACACCTGGTTATCAGCAACAACTCATGAGAAGATGAATCCTTTTCCCCGCTCATGAGGCTCTTAAGAGACCACTTACTCGACTCCATCCACTGCTGCGGTGTCGACACATTGACGTCGTCGCCCATGTCGGCGACAATGCGCTGGTTGGCCTGCAGCTGCTCGTTCACGCGCCGCCGAAGCTCGCCCGCGCGCTCCATCGAGCTCTGCATGGCGCTGCCCACGAGCGAGAAGAGCGACTTGACCACTCCTCGCACCACGAACGGCAGGCCCTGCACGAGCGAGTCCAAGTCACTCGACGCCGAGCTGGCACGACGCGGACGCGCGGACGAGTCCCGACTGAACATGTCCTTGAGGCGGTCAATGTTGGAATTTACGTCGCCGAACGGATCGCTAGACGAGCCGTAGCGCGACCGGTACGGCCCAAAGAACTTCTGGTACAGCGAGTACACCCCGTAGGCCGCCGCACACGGGATGATGAGGCTGAACGCGACTGCATGTGCCAGATGAAGACGTCGGTCAGTACGGAGCTGCAACAGCCACAAGATGTCTGTATCCATCGTCGTAAGACGTACAGGAGGTCGAAACGATCACTGCGCCCGCGCCGAGCGCGAACAGCGCGCCGTACTTGATCGGGGTGAGCCAGTCGTTGCGGCGCCACGGGTCGCGGCCCCGCCCGCTGCCGTATCCGCGCGCCAGCTGCGCCCCAAACGCGTTGGCCTGGATCAGAGTCGGCCGGAGGCGCAGCAAAGCGGGCGACAGCAGAAGTGGAGATACCATTCCAACGTTAAAGCCGCGCGGGCGCTGTGGTACTGGCTGAAAACGTGAAGAAGACGCTGCGGTTAGCGCTCGCACATCAGGAGCGCCGGCGTCATAGGAGTCGGCCGTTCCAGCGCGCGGGAGCGAGGACAAGAGCCGTTTGAACGCGATTTGCGACGCATAGGCGCTTCCTCTCGCTCCGGAGACGAGCTGGGCGGCTGCACGGTGCCGCGCGGGCAGGGAGGACGCCTGCAGACCCGCGAGCATCTCGGCGGTTGGTTAGATCGTCGGGTAATGTGCGAATGAAACGGGTCTGCTTCCAGAAGAGACGGCGAGCGTACCGTTATGTCACAAAATCAAAAATGTGATGCAAAATGTTTGCGATGCAAACCAGCATTCCGGTTCGCGCTCAAAATGGGTGGCACATTCTTGGATTAGGCGGCGTCAAAAACGCAGGATATGCTGTATGCAAGGCATATTTCTCACACTAATATACACTTATGATGAAAATAATATTATTCTTTTAAACAGAAAGATGCATCACAATAGGTTTTCTGGGCTATTTTTCTTTCGCTTTGGCACAGAAGACTGCACGAGAAGCGCGACCAGCTTCAATCAGGACGCACCCACCTGCCGCACGCGCGTCTCCCCTCGCCGTGGACGCAGCAGGCGACCGATTGACCGACTGACGACGAACAGCACACGGATGGAGTGGGAGTTCGGCCCCGCGAGCGCGCAGCAGCGCGCCGAGGACGAGGCGGAGCTCGAGAACGCCGAGGCCAACGTGCAGCAGCTCGTGTGGGCCGTGGCTGGGCTCTTCGTCGCCACGTCTGTCGTCGCCTCCGTGTCGCTCATCCGCGGCCACCTCAACCACTTCACGCAGCCCATCGTGCAGAGCAAGGTGCGGTAGCGTCCGCGTTCTCTCAACGCATTCGCGTAGTTGCTTTATCCATTAGACTCGAGTTGGACATGTTGTGTGCAGATCATCGGCATCCTGTGGATGGTGCCAATCTACGCCACGGACTCGTGGCTGTCGCTGCGCTTCAAGGTCGGATCTTTCGCCTCTCCTATCGCCTGCTAAGGAGCGATGAGCATCTAACAAGTCGACTCCAACAGGATGCGGCGCTGTACCTGGACCTGATGCGCGACTCGTACGAGGGCTACGTCATCTACCTCTTCCTGGCGCTCATGATCGCCTACCTGGGTAACGGCAGCAACGAAAAGGTGCTCAAGGTGCTACGCTCGCTGCCGGACCTGCCGCACCCGTGGCCATTCTCGCGGTGGTGCGCGCCGATCGCCATGGGCCCAAAGTTCTTGCGTGACTGCAAGATGGCCACCATGCAGTTCGTGGTGCTCAAGCCGCTCATGGCGCTGTTCGCCATCATCCTGCAGATCAACGGCGCGTATGACCAGGGCAACTTCAGCGTCACCAAGGGCTACCTGTACATCAGCCTCATCGTAAACGCGTCCATCACGTACGCCTTCTACTACCTCGTACTCTTCTACCTGGCGCTCGGCGACCACCTGCGCGCGTACAACCCCGTGCCGAAGTTCCTCTGTATCAAGGCCGTGCTCTTCCTCTCCTTCTGGCAGAGCGTCGTGCTCGCCTTCCTCTCGCGCTTCCAGATCCTGCACGAGATCGGCTCGTGGAGCGTTGAGAACGTGCAGACCGGCATCCAGAACCTGCTCATCTGCTTCGAGATGTGCTTCGTGGCGCTCGCGCACCACCGCGCCTTCCCTTGGGAACCCTACGAGCACGGGAACCCGTCCCTCCGCTCGAACATCCTGTCCGATCACCTCGCCATCGAGGACGCCATGCGCGACTTCAACGAGGTCATGCCCGTGGTGCTCCCGACGCCCTTCAAGCCCGCCGCGTCGATCCTCAAAGGCAAGAAGAGGGGCGCCGCCGCCCCGTCAGCCGCTGTCAGCCCTTCGAGGAGCGGCGACCTGTTCGCGCGTGAGAACATTCGGCTGTTGAGCGCCGACCAACTGGAGAACCAACCCAAGCCAGGCAGCGACCCAGCGGACGTCGCGCGCGGCTGGACACTTTGACGCTCGGAGACACGAAAGATGCGGAGCGAGGACCAACAACGCCGACCTGGCTTACCGGTAATCTATATTAACAGAGCTTGCACAGCCTCGACTGGACTGGTAGAAAAACGTGGTTAACTAACTATCAAAAACGGAGGAGACGGCCGTGCTCACTTGAGTTGTGAGTTTTCAGTCGCGCAGCGTCGACCCCAGACGCCGGTGCAAGCGATCGAGAGGAAGAGCGTCAGTCCTTCTGGATCTGGAAGTTGCGCAGGTCCTCCTGCCCCGTAAGCTTCAAGCCCTTCTCGTTCGCGAGATGCAGCATACAGATGAAGTAGAACGAGACCGTGACGTTGGATGGGACCTGAGCGAGGAAATCGCAGACATAGACGACATCAGTACCCTTCATAAACTACAGCACTCGCAGCGACAATGCAACGCTTACCTTGGTCGATACGCTCTCGACAACGCTCTCGAACGACGTGTCCAGCTCCACAACTTCTTCCTTCTCCTCGATTTTGCCCTCATCCTCGCGAGGGCGCTTGCCGCTCTCGTTCTTGACGACTATTGCCGCTTCACTGGTCTCACCAGTAGGCTTTGCCGCGGCACCAGGGTCAGCAACCTTGCCGAGGTGGTCCCAGATGCTCGTCTTGAGCTTTTTGACGTCTACGCGTTTGGCCACGCGTTCGTAGTGGACATCAATCTTCTCGACTACTCGTTGAGCGGCGACAAGGCCGTCCGTTGAATACGTGACTTCGTCTGCATGGTTTGCACCAATCGCGCTGTCGTTGTCGTCGTCGTATCCACCGTCAAACCCGCCTACGTCGTCACTGAAGCCGCCTCCGAACGATCGGTCTCCGTCGTCAGTGTCCGTGTCACCGCGACCTCCGACAGCACCAAACTCGTTCCTAGTGGCGTTCTCAGCAACTGGGCGCTTAAAGTACTTGAGCTTCGGCTTGAGGAAGCGTTGGAAGAACAGCCCGATCTCAATATGAGTATCCACAGGAAGCACGAGCTCGGACGCCTTCTTCGACTGCCGAGACACGATCGCCTTGGACATGACGAGCGATCCAGGCGAACTCGGCGGCTTGAACAGCGCAACGAAGTCAGGTCGGTCAGCGAAGAAATCCACGAGGACGGTCTTCTTGTCAATGCCGCTGGGTTTCTTCGTTTGATCGGTTTGCTCCGACTTGACGTCGGCGTTTCCCACTTCACCCTCGACATCGCCTGCTTCAGCGGTTGCAGGGTCCTTTTCAAACTTCTCAGCGCGAGCCTTCATCTGGAACTTGCGCATCGCAGGGAACTTCCAATGAACCGGTCCGGCCCAATTCCGGAGCATCTTCACATCGAAGTAGGAATAGTCGTTGATACCGTCAAGGTCCTCACCCACTTCTTCCGCAAGTGATGCAGAGCGGACCATAGCCGACTCGATCATTTCCGACAGCACGTTCGCTTCTTGACTTCGCGAAGATTCTGCCCGCGACCGGAAGAAATCGGCTGCGCTCGTTGTTTTGGCTGGCTCGTCAACAGCAAGCTCGTCCTCAGCATTCTCGCCGCTTTCCGGCGTGTCGTCTTCTGGGGTCGCTGGCTGCGAGGCCTCGACTGTGCCGGCATCAGTGTCCATGTCGATACTGTTGCCATCTTCAGTCTCTGTGCGGCTCTCGTCTCCTTCCACGCTCGCAGTGGCGTCGCCACCCTCGTCATCGCCATCATCGTTCGCGTCAAAGAAGTCCACGCCCGTGTCGTTGTCTCCCTCCGCGTCACTGTTTTCTTCGGCAGCGTCTTCCATGATACCAGCGAGGTTCATCGTGATCTTGTCCGATTGCTCCGTCTGCTGGCGCCGTCCCTTCACCGGTGTTTTGAGAAGGAACTCGTTTTTGACGCCAAGCTTGAGCCGAGCTTCGTCGCCGTAGTATTCTTCGATCTGGTCGTACAACCGCTGCAGCGGCGGGCAGACCTCCATTGCCTGTCATAGATAGCCAAGAAGCATACACACATCAGTCAATGTGCGTACGCAGTTCCTGCTCATTCCGAACCAATACAGTACCTGAGTATCTTGGGAGAAGCATGACAGGCTACCAAAGCACGAGAGGCTGATGCGGTCGCTCGCAGGCTTCACTTCTGCCTCCTTCCCGACCTCCTCCTTCACCACAACCTCATCATCCGCTTTCGCTGGCGCTGGCTCGGCTACAGTCGACTTGCGCGTCGACATCTTCACTTCCGCCGAGTTCAAGAGGATCTTGCAGCCATCGTAGACGCTCAGGTTGGCTAGCAACATGCCCTTCGCGCCACCTTCGTCGAACGATTGGGACATCTTGTGGAACAGCGGGTCGGCCTCAAACTCCGTCTCGTACGTCTTGAGGTTGATGTTGTTCAGGTTCTTCTCGATCGTCTTGGCCGCCGCTCCCGCCTTGCGCGTCTTGCGGACCGGTTCTCCTGCTTCATCAGTGACTTCCTCAGCACCTGGTTAACATCAAAACGCGGGTTGCAAAGGCAAGACTGCGGTTTTTAGCATCAGCTCCAACGGCACCAACGCAGGCGAACGCCGCCTACCGTGCTTGTTCTCTGTGCGCGACAGATTCTCCAGGATTTTGTACGACGAGTTCCACGTGTCGTCCACGCGGTACGAGTAGATCTTGATGCTCGCGTCCAGCGTGCAGCTCGCCTTTTGGAAGTTGTACGTCCCGTCCGGGTTCTCGTCGCCCTCTCCGTCCTTGTCCCTTCTCAACAGCGACCGCAAAGTATAGCAATGAGCATCCTTCCCTGCAGTAGATTGGCAGTATGGACAACTCGCAATGACACCCAGCCTACCTTGGAGACTCCAGGATGTCCTCCATGTGGTCGATCAAGTGCAGCGACCACGAGTTTTTGACATTGATTTTCTGTTATCGAGCCACATCACACGTCCGTTAGTCGTCGCTCCAAACTCCCATAGACTGCCACCAAACACACAGAGCGCAGGGTTGACGTACGTTCTCGAAAGACATCTTGATGATGGTCGAGTACATATCGCTGATATACTGGCGGCTCTGTTTGGTGGGCGCCGTGCCGGTTTTGGACTTGCTGGTCAGTGTGAGCGACTTGCGGCGCTGCTGGAACGCGAGTGACTTGCGCCGGCGTCGGCGCCGCGCGATCTCGTCGTCGTCGTTGGGCGTCGCCACGCCGTCCGCGTCGCGCTTGCGCTTCTCCCGCCGCTGGGGCGTCTCACTACCGCCGTCCGCGGCGGACGCCAGGTCATCCGACGCATCCGACATATCGTCGTCATGGAAGTCCATTTCGTCCTCGCGCTCGTCCGCGCGGGCGGCGGCGGCGGCGGCGCGCGGCGACCGCGCGCTCTTGGCCATGCTGCTGGAGGTGGTCGGGTAATAGTGAACCCGAATCAAAAGGGGAGGAACCAGGAGAAAGTGCAGAGGTGGGTGCTGTCAGCGCGCGCTGGATTTTTGGGTGAAACGCATTTGAAAAATACAAAAATCAAACAAACCAGGGTGCGGAGTGTAGGTCTCCTAGAACAGTGTGGCTGTCCTGGAATAACGGATAGTTTCGACATGTTGAAGTTGAGAATAGTGTGGTGAACATCAATTCGAAACGTCAATTGATATCTTGATTGTAGTATGAAATCATGTCTATTGTGCGATTGTGTGGTGAGCTTGTGGCTGATGCACGCGGCGCGAAGCATCGTCATGGCGCCGCGACGAGTTGACAGTCCGCTCTACAGCGAGCCGACCACCAAGAGATTGGTACGCTGGAACGATATGCACGTGCCCACACCGTACAGTACAAAATCTGATAGGAATGGATTGTCTGCCTACGCCTCCATCTTCTCTAGGAGATTGAAGGTGGATGGGAGGGCACTGGTTAAAGCAACACTACAGTTATTCGCGTGAGTATGAAACACATGATTTGTACTGATTTTTGAAGGAAAATAGCGATTACCAGCTACCACACATACATAAATGTAATGATTTTGTACAGATGCATTAAAGGTGTAAGCTGATTTAGTTCAGGATAAACTTTACACTTGCTTTATCAAGAATACCCGAGTGTCGCCAGCAGTTAGCGATAGTGGTTGCTGTGATGTTGCTCCAAGCATCCTCACACCAGGTCATCGCGCTCAATAACTCGACC